>NDGN011550276.1:0-18893 GCA_002564285.1 Tympanoctomys barrerae | reverse complement strand
CAAGCCAGCCAAACCTGCCCTGAAGGCATTCGGAGCAAATAAATAAATAAATAAATAAATAAAATTTTATATATATATATATATAATTTCCTCATTGATATGTAGTATAAGACTTGTGCATTCTGCTTATAATACAATTGCATCCAATTATAGGCAAGAGGGCCAACACATTGCTTAATGTCCACTGAGTGTTTGCTTTTGCTTGTGTATTTGTCTTTCCTTGTTTTATTTATTTTTTTCTCTTAAGAGAATGAATTTCTGGATTTGTCACCAACTTGGATAAAGCCATTTATTCACCCTGGTGGGGCAGGGCACCCTGAACTGGCACACAAGTTATCTGGAGAAAGACAGTGGTAGGGCCATGGCTCTTATTGAAACGTAGACTAAGTAGAAAGAAAACTAATTAAATCAAAGAATTTGTATAAAGCCTCTCCTGTACCACAGTGCTCCACCTCTGTGGCTTTGATTTGAAATGTATTGTTAGTGCTGAGTTTAGGATGGTGGGTTTTGTCAGAAGCACAATCAATTTAATATTTTAAAGTACTAAGGTTATGGAGCCTGCTGAGCCTGCATACACTTTTGCATATTGAATGGAGTGTGTTTTTGTTCACATATGTGTGCTCTTGAAGTTTCATTGTTAAAATAGTTCTAAAAATCTGATTTTAATTTATTTGTGTATAAATTAGTTTACTTAAAGATTAAGTGCAAATAAGCAAGATATTTTAAAGCATAATTAAAAATACTATTGATAACTTCTATAATTCCTACAAATACTGAAAAGTAGGGAATTACGTTGTTTTGAGAAGAAAAAAATCCATTTCAAATAATGTGTGCTTCTATGAAGGAGTTTGTTTTCTATTATTTACATATTATACAATAGAAAATCTCAAAATTTCAGCAAGAAAAAATATCTTAAAGGCCTGAATAGTGTGTTACTTTCCCCAAGTTATTCTTAAACAGAGCACATTAAAAAAAATCTCCTAAAGCATAAAGCTAGCAGTCTCCCCATGTCACAAAGCTGTAGCTCTAAGGCCATGGTACAGCAACTAATAGAAATCCTTGGCACACATTGGTTACCTAAGGGAATAATAGAACTATTTGCTGGAGTCGTTTGGCAAAAGGACGCAAACATATGGCTTTGGTTTATATTCAGCACTGCCAGTTGTACAAAGTTACAGGAGGAAGTCCACAGAAGCAGTGACAGCTCAGAAATTAGAAGAGAACATCAAAATAAATTATATACCTTATAACACCACTCAAGTTTATCTCAGGTATAATACAAGATTTCTTTCCTTGTCACACATTTTCCAGTCACTCTCAAAAATGCCCTGTGAAAATCGTCTCATCTTTGGGCAATGCGTAGGCCTGTGGCCCGCAGGCAAAGCTATTTCCCAGAAAACTGT
This sequence comes from Tympanoctomys barrerae, assembly GCA_002564285.1. Taxonomy (NCBI): domain Eukaryota; kingdom Metazoa; phylum Chordata; class Mammalia; order Rodentia; family Octodontidae; genus Tympanoctomys; species Tympanoctomys barrerae. The sequence continues at coordinate 17,490 of NDGN011550276.1, read as the reverse complement.
ACTTAATCTCATAGTGGATTAAATCTGTTCTTTTCCTTGAGATTTTGTATGTATGGGGCTAGGAGAAATTGTGGTGGGGTCCAGAAGTATCATCAACTCTTTAATTTTCTACACAGAATCAAAATACAATACAGTACAGGAAAGGCTTAGAGGAACAGAGTTGATATTAGGAATAGTATGCCCTAAAAGCAAAGGTTGAAAACTTTAGAAAATTATAAATATGTCATCAGAAATGGAGTAAAAGCCACTTTTTCTTAAAATATAAATTTAAAAAAATTGAATAGTCTCTTTTTGAATATACTCCTAGTCTTCCAAGTAATCAAAAGACCTATAAAAAAGAAAACTAGAAAACTAAAAAGGAAGTAAGAGCAGAGAAAAATGCACATGCGAACGTTCTAGGTCAGTCTTCACAGCACATCAACATTTTCCTTTGTTCGGGCTACATCTCGCCTCCTCCCCCATTTTTCCCATGTAACAGGTAAACAGCTTTGCTGCCAGTTGGGGCTAAGGCAAAAGGATGTTTAGAACCAATTGAGGCCAGTGTCGTCAAGGAAAGTGCTCTCAATGTCACAGGCTTCGTTCCTCCATCCTGACAAATTTTACTCTAATGTGCTGGCACAACACAGTTGTCTCATTTCCCTGGGCTTGGTTTTCTCCAGTTTCCTGAATTCCTCATGTCATTAAAAAAAAAAAAAATTAGTTTGGAAAAGGAAGCATCCACTGAGAATAGGGGTTTCCTCTGGAGGACCCCAGGATGTTTTCTTAGCAGACATGGAACTTAATCTCACCATCGCTGCCAGTTGCTCAGGACTGAATGGAAACCTCAGAAAAGGACAGTGACACAAGGGACAAAGCCATGTTGTCTCAAGGAAAGAGCACAGTAGAATCTGGGTAAGAGGAGAAATTGCTAGGAGTTGAACGCGTGAGCACTTCCGGTAGAAAGCCCTGTAGGAGATACCAACCAAGCAGTAAGAACTGTGTGAGGATTTTCAGACGCACCCCGCAGGTGGTGATCACCAGGACTCTTGGCTCAAATGCCAAGAGCCTCAAGCCTACTTACACAGATATATAAAGATATATTGAGCTTGCTGTGGAGGGTTCTGTTGAAAGCAGGAAAGGAAACTTCAATACCACCAAGAGACTTGCTCTACTCAATTAGTAAGAAGTGATTATATATTTCCTTGGAGAATCAGGGACTGTTTTTATTTATTTGTTTTTATTAGGGTAAAGTAGGATTTTGGGTGAAACGTGAAAGGGTGCTAAACCTTCCACATACCAGAAGTGGTTCGCTTCTGTGCAGGCAGGACTGAGTTGAGATCCCTTCAAACCCTTGGTTCTCTGCCTTTCATGAGGAAGTGATGCCGGGATTTCTTCTTCAGTCCCAAAGAAGACACCAGATCTGTTACTGTCCCAGATGCAGGCCCCAGTGAGGAAAGATAGCCTAGTACAAGGAAGTAGAAAATCACTTCGTAGCTGTCTATCTGGGTTTGTAAGTATAGAAAAACATTACATGGGAGTTTGTAAATTCAATTTAATAGTCAAGTTTTATTTTATGTCTTTTTTTCTTTATTGTATATCTGCTTATTAACATTTCTGATTCTTAGATATCTTTCTTCCAAATTTTGGTTCTTGACCTTCTGTATTTTATAAATTTCTTGGGCTGGGAAGATAGCTCAGTAGTCTGGCAGGTGCAAGGTCCTGAGTTCAATACCTGGTACCACACCAATAAATGAATGAATGAATGAATAAATAAATAAACAAATAAATAAATTTCTTTTCCTTTTGCCATTTTCCCTTGAATTTACTCTTTTCTCTAGAAAACTAGAACATGAAGATGTTTCAAAATCTCATGGCTTTATATCAACTATTAATCAAAAAATACTTTTTTCTTATTTCTATGTTAGTATTAGCAGAACTACATCCATCCTTGTAGATTAAACAGAACTTTTCTTAAAGAATAATAAAGTCTAGCTGTAGTATTCTTATCTCTTTGGTTAAGTAGATTGTCAAAGCCAGGAAGAGTCCATTGTAGGAATCATACACAAAAAAATCTTCTGTTTTCACTCTTGAACTATGAAAATGAGGTATTCAAAAGCCCTACGAAATCTGGAAAAATATATGATTTCTAAGATAAAATTTTTGTTTTGAGACAGAGAATAACTCATGAAGTTTTATAAAATGAACTGCTGACTTTTAAGTAGGTGATAGAGCCTGGGCAGTAAAAATAATCTAGCATCCTTTGCCAGTGGAAAATAACAGCACTTTCAACAAGAATTAACATTTTCTGTGTTGTGGTATGTGTCATTTCCCTGAATTCTATAGCCGTGCTCCTCGTCTATAATTCTGAAAGAATTAGAATGGATGACAATCTACCCCAGCCTAGGCCTCAAGAGGTACAGTAAGGCAGGCCCATGGCAGCTACAGTCATACATCCTGAACTAGCTATTCACTGAATATAAGGTTTAATTTATGAAATTAAATCCACCCATTGGCAATTTATTTAAGTCCATGGGAATAAAGCAAATAAAGAATGTTTAGAACTTTCTACTACCAGGTACAAGGCTCTAGAGAACAAAAAACTATTTTGGGTTTTGTTTTTGTTGTTGCTTTTTGTCTGATTTTTTTTTTTGCAGCGCTGGGATCCAACCTGGGGCTTGCCGTGTCAGCCAAGGGCTCCACCACTGAGCTACAGCCCAGCACACAAAGATCTCTTTATGAATTGAGATGGGTGAGGACAGAAAACCATCTCATACGCGTTAAAACACTCTACTCTTGAAAAGAAAATCACATGAGCTTTAGGTTTCCAGCTTCCTTCTCTCCAGTGAGCCATAAGATGAGACACTCAATTCAAGATACTCAATTTCAAGTTGTTCTGCAGATGTAAAGAAGACTTAGAAGATGAAGCGGGTGGCTTGTAAACTATGCCTCCTTGCACTTCATTTCTGCAGCTTGACCCACACGTCCCATTTGAAAACTTCATTTTATGAATGAGTTATGAGTTCCTCAGTTTTTAGATGTGTGTGCTACCCCAACAAGAGAACAATAGCTCAGCAGAATACCCTCGTGAGACCAGCATCCCAAGCACAGTCAAGAAGAGGGTCATGAATATGTATGCACCCTTTCCAATGACCTTAATGGGGAGGCGGCTGCATGGGGTGGAGGGGCAAGTCCCAGACCCTTGGAGAGTGAATCGAAACGTAGAATTCAATTTAAAGCTATTAGGAAGAAGGTTGCCTTTAAGTTTGCTAGTGAAACTTTTGTATGTGCCTGCTGGTGTGTTCTGCAGTGTTTCAGGTTTGGTAAAGAAACTGGGGGTTCCACCTTCCCTTGCCTTTGGGGGGATTTTTCAGAGTGCCCGAGGAGGGAAAGTTAACAGCACCCATGTGGCAGGATAATAGACTCAGGTTGCGGGGAGGCTCCCCCGTGGGAGTCGCTTCCTCAGGCATATTTGATGGGTTTCATCATTTTAACCCTCGCTGGCTACTGATCTCTCTTAATCTAGTTATTCATGTGGCACACGGAGGGTGGAGGGCGTTGTCCCGAGTTGAGCTACTTTGTATCCAGCAGGGACACTCCTGGGAGGAGGAGGATTTCACCAGGCAGCACTCATGTCTGGAGTAAACCAAACCATCCTCAGCTCGGGTGGTGTCGCATCTGTCATAAATTTATGGGGTCTTAAAAGAAAATCAGCAGGAAAAATATCACCACTGTTTTACTATTGTTTTCTCGCATTGTGTAGTTTTAAAATATTCATAACAATGGACCATTTTATTTAGACTAAAGCAACTCTATTCACCCAAAGCAGTGCACACTTTTTGTTTGCTAATTTAAAAAGCAGTTCAGAGATTGGTATGGTGTTTATTATGAAGCGATGACAAAAGAGTTCTGGTGGTTTTAATAGTTTTAGCTTAGGAGAGCTGTCGTTAATTTTGTCTGTAGTGTTGCAGGTGAAAAAATGCACAATGGATAAATAGTCTATATTGGTTTAACTGAACATAATATATAGTGTGTTCTGGAGTTGTTTGTCTCAATAGACTATAGTAATCAAAAGTAATGAACCTATTATGTGCAGGACCTTGGAGAGCGTCGAATGGCAGTAAAAGTGTGGCACATAAAAGGTTTATTAAAGGAAATTAAAGTCCATCATTGCCACACCTGCTCCCCTATTATAAGTCTATGGCAGGTCAGTGCCTTCAATCACAACCCAGCCTCTGAGAGCTGAGACGAGGCTCGCAGCCCATGCAGAGCAGCCACGCCACCTCCCTGCCCGGTCAGGATTTAAGGATGAGAACCACGGAGCACGCCTTCTGCCTGCCTCTGATTTTCAACAAGCAAAACAACTTATTTATATTTAAGAAATCCTTCCAACAGTGTGCAGAAATGAATTAAACTAAGAGATGATTAACAAAGAAATCTAGTGAAGTGGATGGATGTTGTGAGGTCAGAGCCCATGAAAGGGAAGGGCTTTGAAAGTCGCTGCTTCCCTTTGATAATTTCTTTGGTCATATTTAGAATTTTTCATGATGATGGGACTTTGATACAGACCTGTGCTTCACTCCAATTTCACCTCATCCATGGGAATGATTCTAATCTATATTCTTCCAGAATTCTGGGGTACATGTACGTCATTGTTGATGATCAGGATTTCCAATGATAGATTCTGGGGAAATTACACGGATTTGCCTTCGTGTTTTTAGACAGGCAGTCACTGTTACTAACTTGGAAGTGTACATTGAAAGGACCTAGAAATATAAAAGCATCAGGGTTCAGGGAATTAGTTTGAAATCTTTCAGTTCAGTATTAGGGATTTTTCCGCCATCATGGGCAATGTTGATCCGATAGTCCTTTTTCTATCTTGATAATGCCAGCGATGTTTGAATCACTAGAAAACACTTGTGGACAAGGACATCTGCTGTCTTGTTGCTGTTTCCTATGGTTTCCAACAGCTATAGATGTGGCTATCAGGCCAGTGGAATGTGGGGGCAGTCATGGTTAGATCCTGGTAGAGCTGGAGTCCACTTCAAGAATGTGGAAAGCCTTTCTGTTTTTCAAAATTACCTTCACACTCCCAATTGTGTGTTTTCACATTTTGGTCAGTGTCAGAGGACTGACCTCAGGACTTTGTGTTCACATTGCAGATGGAAGCTGAGGCTGAGGATTATACACTGCGTCCTCGCGCTAAAGGAACGGAGGGTGAGTTACCAAGCAGGGTCCAAGACACCTTGCCCAGCACACCATGCAAGAGGGGAGTGCCAGCTCACAGTCCCTAGCCAGCTCACAGTCCCTCACAATTTCCTCGGGGTTTCTCTCATCCTAACCAAACCAGGACGCTGGCTCTGGGCACTGAAGGCAGAATAGCACGAACCTAGAGTAAGAGGACTCTGAAAGTCCGAATGGCCAGTGCAGCTAAGTTTTACAAAATGCAGTGTCCAGTAGATCTGAACATCACACAAAACATCCTAAGGCTCAGCAAGGGAGAAAGGCTGATGGGGATCTTCAGACTGTGGAAGTGACCTTCCGTGACCAAGGGAGGACATTGAATTGTTAGTTTATTGCCAAAGCTGGTTGCAATTTTTATGTTATCTGGTTTTGTGACTCCCAGTCTATACTTAGTTCAAGTAAAATGATGATGTTTGTTTTGACTCTCCCTGCTGGGAATTTCCAGCAGCTCTACAAAGTAACGTTTGGAAGGTTTAACTTGCCGGTTACCCCTCTGTCTTTGTCACCAACAGATGGTAATGTAATATTGAAATATAAACAGGTCCTTGGTGATCTAAACATCTGGAAAACAGGATTGACTGGCAATAACACCCCTTAAGGAGAATAACTTTTATTATAATCAGCTATATTTTGGTGACCCTTAATTCTAAGTGGAAAACTATAGGTTTGTCGTGTCTGGGCAGCTGCCCTCCTCCTCAGAGGCCGTGCTGCTGAGAAAAGCTGAACTCAGGCTGCCTGCATCCTCTGGAAGGAGTGGGAAATTTACTGTAGAATGTGGCTAATCAAACGGAACCCTTTGCTTCACATTTGTATATGAATATATATGAACATGATGCATGTATATATATGAATATATTGAAAGTAAACAAACTTTAATATCCTAAAAGATTATTTTTTTCAGTTAAAATGTGCCCAGTGGTTATCATTGGACATGATACAATATACAGACTAGTGTTGTACACGATGTGGAATTTTACTCAATGAAAGTTTTGCTCTGTATTTTCTAGTTTGAGTTTGCATTACTCTCAAAGTGAACATAAGCTTTTTTCTCTGTTTGTTTGTTTTGTGTCAATTTTGGAGATAAGGTGTGGCTAGTAGTCCAGGCCAGGACTGAACTCTCTCTGCAGCCCCAGGCTGACACCGCAGGCTCTTAAGTGCTGGAAGGAGGGGCAGATCCTATCTATTCACACCCAGCTTTCAATTAACCACATTCCAGCCTGGGGAGATAGCCCGAGGCAGTATAAGCCCCTGCCTGGTAAATGCAAGGACCTGGCTTCAGTCCCCAGTACAGCATGCCAGGCAGGCCCTGCTTGGGGAGGCTGAGACAGGAGGATCACTGTGAGTGTGAGCTGCGTAGACAGACTGTGTACCAAATAAATAAATAAATAAATAAATAAATGTACTAAATAAATTAACCACATTGGATTGCCTTAAATTTGAAATGTAGTCTTTCTAGATCCTAAATTTTCATGCGACAAAATTCCCAGTAGGATAGGAATTTAAGAAAAAGGGCATGTTTCATGTTTAGGGTTAACTCCTGCCTGCTGTGTGCATCAGTAGGATTCTACAGATTGCACTTGCGGGCTTTGAATCTTTTGTACACTACCCTACCATACTTTTGAAATGTGGGGCCTTTAATTTGCAGTTTGTTTTGGACTTTGAATTCTTTTGGCATATGCACACACACCCTTAAAATAGAGCCAGAATGTTCTTCTAGAAGGAAGCGACTATTTCTCATGCAGCGTGAGTAATGTCGACAACCACCTGTTGTCTCTCCCCGTCTGCTGCTTACCCTCAGTGGAGGCAGGCATTTATAAACATGAACTCCTTTAGTTCCCGGCTTTCCAGTCAGAAAAAAAATCAGAGCTCCTTTTTTCTGTAAGCTCTTCATTTTTAAAAGGTTGTTGGTATCGGCGTGGCGGAATCTCATCCTTCCCTTCCTGTGTGGAGAAAGTTTATGGAATAAAATCCTGGGATTCATCCACTCAGCAAGGCCTTGCCAGTCCTGCGGGATGCTTGCTCAGGGTCATTCGCGATGTGGTCTTGGTGACAGGAGCGGAGCTTGTGGCTAGCAAGTGGGAATGCCCAAGCTCCGCCTCCAGCATTACAAAAAAAGAGTTAATTCTTTTGAATAATTTCCTATTAAAAAATTAAACGTTCTGACCAGCACTTGAAAGTATGTGATATGTTAATCTTTGCTCATATCCTACTATCTTGTTTCGAAAAGGAAGGGAGACAAAAGGAGCTCACATAAGCTGGACTCACACCTAGATAGATAGAAGTAGTGAGCTGTAGTCTTTTACAGAACACTAGGGAAACTGCCGTTCCCAGTAATAATTATACATTTACAAATAATAAGAGAAGAACTAGATATGTGAAAATGTAAAATAATGATAGGGAGATGGAAGTTTTAATTATCCCGATTTAATCAATACATACTTTACATGTATTATCACAGTGTCCTCGATTACGAGTAAATAAAAAGGCTTAAAGAAATGCAATTTTAAATACCCTGTTTCATCATCACATACCACATATTTAACTGTTAGAATAGTCCCTTCAATCTGTGTTATGATCTAACTTTCTACATGGCGAGAAAAGGGAGCTGGAGTCAGCTTCCACATGGACCTTTCTATATACACAATAAGGCCTGCTTACTGAATGAAAAGAAATTAGAATTAAGTTTCGCTGTAAAGTTCATGTGAGTCCTTCTGTGTTCCTATACCTAGCCCTGAAGCTCTAAAGACAGGTGTGGGAGTGAGCTGACCTATCATCATCAGGCCCTAGAGCTACCCAGGGCGCTGACCCCAAAGTGAGTCTGTTTGGGGACGCCCTCGTCTGTCCTCTTAACTTGAAAGGTCAAGAACAAGGGAGTGATGGACCCACCCAGCGAGAAACCACAAGGACCTGTATTAATCATTCATTTTGGTTATTATCTCTAAGTGGATGAAAAGCTCCAACTATGCAGTTTTAAAAGTCATCTACCTCTTTTTTCTGCCCACAGTGCCAATGGATTCTCTAATCCAGGAACTCAGGTAAGGTCTGCCCTTCATTACCTTTCCTCAGTGGGATTGGCTTTCACTATCAGAATGATTTGTGTTTCTCAAGCCTCAGAATCCTTGTTTTCCAATAAGGAATGACCTGTAGGGCTTATTTCACCCAGTCTCTGTCTATACACAAAAGAATCAGGGAGGAGGACCAACTATGTCCATTTGCATCCAAAGCAATTTGATCTAATATGCCGAGCACCAAGCACAACATTTTGCTGCAATGTGGATAATCTCCCCCTTTTCCCTGCGCAGTGTGGCGGCCACACGCTTCGGAGGCACCTTGTGTGATTGGTCAGAGTTTGCACTGAGCCTCGTGAACTGAACAGTTATCTCTGATTAATGGATTGCCCACTTCTAAGTCAACTACTTTTTTGTTTAAAATAATTAGGTAATTCCATCATGATGTGTCACCTGATGGAATTACCTAATTATGTGTACGTTGGTCCTTTGGAGACAGGGTTTTCCTGTGCAGGTTAGACTGGCCTTGAACTCACTTTGCAGCCCAGGCTAGCCTTGAACTCCCAGCAGCCCTCCTAGCACAGCATACTGAGTGCTGGGATTACAGGTACGCACCACCACACCCAGCTATCTATTTTTACCTCTACATAGGAAGATAATGTCCTAAAAAGTTCTGCGAGTCATCTGTGCTTTTCTACATTAGATACCATAGTTCAGTATCAGTGCCTCCCAGTGTGTGTTGCAGAATACATTCCAACTGAAATTTTCTAGAGTCTTTGTCAAATTTTAGTCAACAAAAATGTATATTTTAAAAAAGAAACATGCATGCTTAGCATATAGGATAAATCTATATGTTAGGAAGAAGACGATGTCCCTGGTCATTCATTTACTTTAGGCTTACTGCTGTAAAGTCAGCAAGCTCCAGATGCACTATTCAATCCACCTTTCTTACAGCAGCAACGATCTATACGGGTTCCTCAGGGAAACGCTTAGAGGGTGAAGGGTGTGTGACCAAGCTCAGCACACTTGCTGCGAGGAAGCCTAAAGCCTGTATGATTTCCAGAGTGTCTCCTCCGGGCCGCTGTGGATGTGATTCTGCAGAGCACAGACGGTCTCTCCCCTGTTGCCCACTACCCTGCCTGTCCCGCCCGGCCCACCCACTAGAATTCATGCCGAGGCTTTCTTCTGTGGGGGTTTTCGTGAGGAGCTTCTGTGGTTCTCTCTGGGTTATCAATATCATCATTACAAATGTAGCTTTTAAAGTACTTTGAAAAGAGTAGGCTATGCAGTGCAGATCTTCACACTGTCAAGCTGTTGAACTACGTGACTCATTTAAATTCTTACTTTACATTTGTGTTGCATGGAATTTTATCTTTTGGAGGAATTTATTTCCCCTGTAGAAGGACCAAGAAAAGCTCAGTGATCGGTGCTCAAGGTCTATCCGAGCACCGGGCACGGGTGAGCGTTGAGTTGTCTCCCTGGTGTAAGAAACTGGAGGCGTACGTAAGACCCGAGATGTACAGCAGATGTTGGGAAATGGAAAGAAAATGGTGAAAAGGAGGAAAAACTGGAAAGGGAGAAAGGAGAAAAGGAAAGAAAAAGAAAACACACACGCGCACACACACGTATACAAATGTGTATGCCTACACGCGATAGTTAAAATAGGAATGCTACTTATTGCCACTAGCTCGCTGAAAGGAACAGCGTATGCCTACATCACTTGGTCAGCTTTTCATGCCTCATCTTACACCAAGAGCAACCACTTTGAAGATAACAAGCACAATGTGCGGAACATTGTTTTTCTCCTATAATCTTGTTTTGAAATTTTATATCATTGTTACTCTTGTTTAGTTTTGTTTTCTTTAAAAGAAAAAAAGGTACCATATATTTTCAGTACCTGTGGCGCCTCCCCGGTATGCCCGTGACCGCGTGGCCAACACACCTACCGTCCCGGGTCTGACCTATGTTAGTCAGTCTAGAAAATCAAACCATTCAGAGGCAAAGAAAAAAAAAAAAAAAAAAAGGATCCCTTTGGTGATGAGTAACTTTGGAAAAAATGTACGCGCTTTTAAGGAGTTAATGTGTGTGCATTGACCTAAGAATAAATATGTAATTCAGAGAGGAGAAAAAATTGCCAGAAAGAAAGTAAATATATGGGTGAAATTTTCAATATAATTTTTTCAGAAATGTAAATTCACATTCAAGCACAAGTTAGCATGAATAATTATACAAAGCTAATATTTATTGAGGTCTTATGTGCCGGGCACTCTTTTTAAAATTTTTATTAGTACACCTTGGCAGGGCACAGCGGTTCTGCTCACCGTCAGGGACTGGCATGCACATACAGCACACGCCCATTCCCTCCTCCACCCCCTCTACCAGCTTGTATTCATCCAGCATCTATTTCTCTTATCAGACTTTATAAAGTTAATTATCATGTACGCTGATCCAAAAGCAGACTAATTCGCGCCAAGCACCCTTGCGCTTCCTCGATCATTCAGTCATCTCACTGCTTCCTCACCAGTACCTTATCTGGGTGAAACTGGTGATTTCAACTTTCCAAGGAATAAAGTAAGAAAAAACACTTCATGCAAATAGCCCAAGGGGGCACGGCTGCTGAACATCATTCATACTTTGGACTCTGGGCCAGCTTTTCACTCAAGAGGCTCTATTTTATCTCAACCATAGACCATACCGCTTGAGATATAAATTGAAAAGTAGGGACTGGTGAGATAGTTCAGCAGATAAGCACCTGCTTTGGCAAGTGCAGAGACCAGGGTTTGATTCCCAGTCCCACTTGCTGCCCTGGCCCACAGAGCCAGCAACCGAGTTCAGGCGTGGTGGCGCACACCTATAATCCCAGCTCTGGAGAGGCTGAAAACAGGAGGATCACCACAAGTCCAAGCTGCATAGTGAGACCCTGAACCAAATACACAAAAAATGAAAAATAAAATAAAATTTAAAAGCAGAAAAGTATTTCATTCTTCAGGACTTTGAGCAAGTGAATCTTCAAAGTTCTACGTTTAAGCCTTATAGTTTATCTTTCAACAGTGTTCTTTTCTTAAATTTGAACAAAGGCTATATTTTATTTTAAAATAAGGTTTTCTATTAGCCTCATTCTCTGAAAATTATTTTTGTCAAATGTTCCATTCTACCTAATTTGTTAATAGAGCAATTCAGAGAGATGATGATAATTGCTGGGAAATTTCACAAACAAATTTTGCTATTTTACATTAATATAAGCCAGTTTACAGAAATTACTACCTGATCATTTTGAAGTTTGTCATTATTTATGTTAAATAGAATTATTATGCTTAGGCTGATAGGATGCCAATTTGTTTCTTAAGTGGTTTAAACACACCCAGAAATAGAATCAAATGAACATCCTATGTAAATCTTGGGGAGAAATTACTAGTCTATATGGAAGCTTATACTTCTAGTGTCTTTTTAAGTTTTGCCTAACTTCTATATAAATCCACTCACCCTTTACAGTCGCCTTTCCAATTTACTACAAATGTAAATTTGCTGTCACCCCAGATCATAACCATGTCCCTCGATTCTGAGCACCCTTAGAAAATGCAGCAGATTTTTCCTGGTGTAAAATTACGGCTATCTTGAAAGGAACATTGGTAACTTTATTTAGTCCTTCTTTTTAGAATGCATTAGATATATTATTGCTTCCCGAGAGACTACTTACAAAAATACTAATACAAATGAAGCTAATTTAAATATACTATATATTGTTCATGGCACTAATAAAAATTGATACTGACATTCTCATCTTCTTATTATATTCTGTGTCAGCTACTATCATCACCATTAAAAAAGCAATTTATAACCACAGGCCCACCTTTAATCATATTCCTTATTAGCATTTCCCGTCTCCCCTCTAACGTGAGGCAGGTTACAGGTGGCACTGAGCACGCTCTCTTCCGTCTTCCTAAATCACGACTGGTGCATTATCGTCGCTCTTTTCTTTTATTACTATTATCCTTAATCGGAACCTCATGCTATTGCATTTACTAATATCGGTAATTGTCTCATGCATTGGCAAAACGCTTTATAACAGCCAAGCCCCCTTCCTCTAATTAGGAAGATACATTCTGGCCTCTGAAATGGCTTTCGTATGTAAGTGCTCAGAGAGACGAATGAGTCCATGGCTCTTACATTCATTAGTTCTTTTGTGGTCTATTGCTACTTACCAATTTGTTGACTTACATTTAGCAATGCACAGGTGAAGTTTGATGCTTGTTTTTACTTTTCATTTCACTTTATTTTTTGTTTCATTTCAAGCCCCACCATTTGGCATCTTCTTGCAAGTTTTAATCTAAATATTTTATGAGTTGTTACATATGTAAGAATCACATTTCATCTGTTTGTGACTTATGGGTTCCGGTGGATTTTACTCCTCTATTTTATTTCTTTTACTTCAGTCCTCAGTTAGACCTTGTAACATTGATAGTTTACTTTTCAATCACTCTCTTTTTGAAAATGAAATTTCCTTTCATAGCCATGATTATATTAGAACTTGCCTGTTGCAAAAACAAGGAGACAAAAACTAAAGGAAAAAAGTGATCAGAAACTTATTTTTAATGATAAACACTCCACAAGTCTGTCATGAATGTGGCTAGAAGAACAGAGAAACCTTTTTCTTTCCTCTCATCACTGTCATCTCCAAAGGGAAGGTGCGCAGCACATCTTGGGTATTGAGTAGCATGCCTACTCTATTCGTGTTGCCAACATACCGTTCTAAATGTCCTGGCTTAATCTGTAAATTAGAACCCAAGAAACTGACCAAAAAATCTGCTTTGTGGGGGAAACCAAAGAGGACCAACACAGCTAGCAGATGGCACAGATTTACTTGAGAAGGGCAGTGTCCATGCAGAGCAAGGGACTAGCGCCCTGCCAGGCAACCCCCTCCTCCTCTTCCACACCTCCGAGTAATGCAGACCCTCTGAGTCCTGTTCCTACTGAAGAAATGCTTGAGAAAGGTTATGCTGTGTTAACTGTACTGTCCTTCTGAGGATAGAAATGTACCTTCAAGCCTATCAGGGAAGGTACTGACAAGAATGAACAAAAAAGGGAATTTGTTGTTTAGCAAGAAAACCCAGTGCTCTGGGAAGCTGCCGGTGTTGATGTATCAGTGTAGCCCCTCAGCCTTTAGCATTGAACTTGCTGTTGAGTGGACCCTCGACAGGTGCATGCTGAGTGAGCTGCGGAAACAATGCACACAATATCTAATTGCACACAGACAACACGCCTGCGAGGCAGTCCGGACAGACAACACAATCAGCATTTAACTCACGAGCTGAGTGCAGGGAACATGCTTTGTCTTCTTTACCTTTTTTCCTTCTATATTCAAACACTATCACAAGAGTGTCCATGGCTTCTGTTAACCAAATGTTGCAGAAGTCGAGAACTGAAGGGGCTTACATCTCTAGGAATCAGTGGTAAAACATCTTCCTCGCAGGTGTGTGTGAGGGGTCACTTGCATCATCCCTTTAAGATTTATTAACGTTTGCCTCCAGAGATGATGTTTTTCTTCACTGGGGTTTTTTCTTCTCTTTACCAGGCAGAATATGCTGGTCTAGACTGTGAATGAATAGCTTGCGGTTATCAGTCCTCTGGCTGCTTCGGCTGCAGCGTAGTATCTGGCATTTCAGTGGCTACATAACTAACAGGCTCAGGAACGAACCCAGAGAATTATGTAATACTATCACTGGTGGTGACATAGGCAAAGTATCGCAGGGAAGGAGGGAAAAAAGCCACTTCCAACTTGAGGCCGGACAATCACCTTTGAGCTGTCCATCTCGGAGCAGGAACTAGCTGCAGCATTCCTGGGAGCTTATTAGAAATGTGGGCTCTGAGGTTACATGGCAAACTTATGGCTTCAGCCTTTTCATGAGGCTGGTGAGGAATTTATGTGCATATAAGAGACTGAAGGGCTCAAGTCTTGGGGACCACAAGCGAGATCTCCCTGCTCACCTAGCAAAGCTCTTCTGTACTGTCCTTTGGCAGAGCTTGGTAAAAAGTTGGAGCTCAGTTTCTTTGGAGCTATCTTGACCTAGGAATTCTTGGTGGAATGCTAGTGATTGTTTTTCATTTGTGTTTAGTGAGAAGGAGCGGAGTAAACAACGAATTAGTTTGAAAATAGTGAAGCAAAAAGCTCATGCTTCAATTTGGGAGACTTCGTTTCTACCTCTTAGAAGTGTTTGAAGTCAAGCAGGTTTTCCTTAGATTCTTCCCCTAGTATTTGAAAATTTGGATAAGGACATGTTTTAAACACCATTTTATATGTCTTCATGGATGACTTAGTAGCCATATAGACTGGGGTCTTGAAGCATTTCATCACTGTGTTTCAGTAAATCTTGTCAGTTCCTATGTCATGAGTCTCTTGCAGTTTTGGTGGTGGATGACTTGGAGATGCGGACTCGCCCAGCCGTCGGCAAGGCCTTCCCGTGTCCCGTCTCCCCCACCCCCACGCTCCTCAGCACCCCAGCACAGCACAAGACCACTTAACACCTCTCATTTCTCCTCAGCCCTCTTTGAAAGCCTACATGAATGAAGGTCTCAGGAAGAGCATTCATTTCCTGAAGTCTTACATAAGCTGTTTCCATGTGAGGTCCCATTTTAATTATGCTAAAGGACAGCAAACAACATCTCAAACATTTTGTCATTTTTTCTGCTTAATGTGCATACTGAAGTAAATGTGTGCACAAAGTTGACAGATGGACTCCCTACAACCTGAACAGTGTGACGGGGAGTTTTGATAACCCTGATGCAAATGCTTACCAGAATCTGACTAGTTCATGTAATGGAGAGAACCACGGGTAAGTAACATCCCTGGGTCCTGGGGGTTCAGGCACAGACCAGCTGGTGATCTTGGAGATGTGTTTCTTTGGTGTTTTCTTGCCCAAAGAAAAACTTTTCTCTTATTTTTACTTGTTTCCTAGTATGTGTTCATGACACATCTCAGCTCTATCTTCTGAGTTCCTTGTCTTTTCACTTCTTTGATGACGTTTTCCCTTGGGACTCCTCCTTATAGGGTCTTTCTCCTGATTCATTTTCTGCTCCCTATCACATAAAATTCTTTTTTCTGAGTATCCACCCTCCTCAAGTTTTGTTCTTCCAGTCTCACCACCACAGTGTTTGCTAAGGCAATTCTGCACCTAATTCTGTACTTTCCGTGTTTCAAGTGCTGAACATTCTTCCCTTCCTCGCTAAGTTCCTGGGAGTGCCATCAGACCTCTCTTTTCAGTCTTTTCCAATGTGGGATTCATTCGCATCCCTGAGAAGGTCGAGACCAGCAGCATCCCCGTGAACTGTTCCCTGATCCCCAGCCTAATAATTTTTTCCATTTGTCTTTTGAAGTACTTCCCTACAGTCTGCTTTAAAGCGCTGAGTACTCAGAGTGGTTCGTCACTGTTTTGCTATTCCTTTCTCCATCTCTCCACCCATTCAGAAGGAAGCCGATCTCTGCTTTTAGGTACAATTTGGTGGGAGGGGACACAGGAAAGGAACAAATCATACACAAGCTTTAATTGGTCACATGCAATTCCGGATTTTTATACACCCACATACCCTTTCTTTAAGGAAAAGTACTCTATTTCATGATTTGTTATATATTTGTTCTATTTGTTATTTGTTATCCTGGTACATGTTATTTGACAAATATTTTAATGTACATTACCTGTCATGATTTATTTTGAGAATAATGTTAGCAATTCATAGTAAAGACATTTTTATTTTGCCTGTTGATTCCGTGCCCCTGCCTTGAGTCCCTACAAGTTTTTTTTACAATTTTCTAAATTTTTCCTTCGTCTTACCCCTTTACTAGTTTCTTTAGAAAGTTGGTTTGTACTATGATAAGAACACCTACCATGAGATGTACCATTTTCGTGATCTAGTTCTGCTCCTTTAAAGCCAGGCCTGCATAGCTGGCAAAACCTGTTACCCCCCACCTCCTGCCCCACTACAAGAAGCTTGTCCTAGATTTAATTGTGGTGTGTCTTTCTACTATCGTGAGGGTTGTCCTCCAACAATATCCAGGTATCAAATGCAAAATGGTGTGGGCTTGATTCCATGACGGTCTCTGCTCATCTCATTTGATCATTTTCTGTCAGGAAGAATACACGATTAAAAAAGTAAAATAAAAAGTTACCATATATCGGAGGAAAACAGCCAGAGCAGAAATTCACACCGCCCTTTCCCGAGGGGTCAGCTGAGGGACTGTGGACCGGCTTGGTGTCAACCCATGGAGCAAAGATCTTCCCGGAACTCGGCAACGTTAGAAGAAACCGAGGCCCGGGGCACCAGTTAGAGAGCGGCGCAGGGGAGTGAGAGAGCATTTGAGCTGGGTTCTGGGGCGAGGCGGGGGAGGGGCACACCGCCTCTGGGGTGACTCCCCCAGAGATGATTTCGGAGAGCGGGGTAGGGAAGCTGTCCCTGGGGACTCCAAAGGGAAGTCACCGCGGAGGGCAGCAGCTGAGATGGCCCTGAGCGCCTGCTCCCTGCCGTGCCCGGCGCGGAAAGCGCAGGGCGGACTGCTCTCCCGGTCTGCGCCCGCGAGCAGAGCGGGTGTAGACTCCTGGATTCCTCCCAGTGCGCCTGGCAGTCGCCGCAGAGGCCCTGAGGACCCCGGGTCCTGTGGCTCGTGACGCCAGCCGACGTGAAGCCTGATGCCCTCCTTCGGCTTGAAGGAAGGTCTGGAAGGCTGGCCCTCTCGTGGCCATTCTCGAAGAAGCTTGACCTTCCCGTGTGGCGCGCTCCCTGAGCTTCCAGCCCTCGCCGGCGTCTCCTCAGGGCTTGCTTGCTCCTCATCAGCCCCCAGTCTCTAACCCGGACTCCCCCAGGCGTTTCCCTGATCCTCTCTGACAGTGATTCCCTGGTGACCTCACGCTGACTCTCAGAGCACTTGGTATGAGTAAATGTACATCCCGGACCAGGATGGCCTTGAGCTCACAGCGATCCTCCTGCCTCAGCCTCCCAAGGGCTGAGATTAAGGGCATGCGTCACCATGCTAGACACTTTTAATTTCAAAATTAGCTCTCAGTCTGATTATCTCTCACCCTCTCACTGCTGTTGCTGTGGCCCAAGCCCATTTTGCCCACCCTGAAACTTGATTAAGCGCGTCTCAGGTTTCCCCATCTCTGTTCTTTGCTGTTACTTCCAAGGCAGCCTTGAACCCTGCGGCCCACTTCGCTTCTAGTGGAAGCCATCACTCAGGAGCCTGGCTGTCTGCCCTCTCCGTTGTGCCCCCCCC
>NDGN011550274.1:0-11366 GCA_002564285.1 Tympanoctomys barrerae | reverse complement strand
TTGTCAGGGAAGTGGTTATTCTACTGAGCCATCTCCCCAGCTTCATGATTTTTTTTTTTTTAATCAAAGAATGATAACACTCCATGATGGAACAGTGATAAACATGATGATGAAAACTGTTCTTTATGAAGTATTCATTCCATGTGACTTACCCACGCTCTTCTATTTACTGTTGCGCACTGTTCAGTGTGAGCAATTTTCCTCTTCAGGAAAGGAGAATCAGCTTGTTGACAAGGGTTATACTGATCTAATTACAAGGCTGAGTACCCTGTAGAGTGTAGACAGTCTTAATGCTACTCCTTTTTTTTTATTTGTACTGGGGATTGAACTCAGGAGTTTGTGCTTGCCACACAGGCATTTGTGCTGCTGAGCTATCTTTCTGGTCCTAGCTACTCCTTTTTAAAAGAAACAGGAAAATCACTTTTATACATTCCATTGCTAGACTGTGGTAACCAAAATGTAAAACCAAATCTGTTTCCTTCATTTCTTTATGTAATCATTCAGTAAGTATTTAGCCACAGGGCCTCTTGTGTTCTTTAGCTGTGGTGAGTTGTTTGGAGGATTTTCTTTTCATGTGTGTATGATTTCCTAATGAGAAGAGTTTGGACCCACAGAAACAATGATGCGTCCACAGAAATGTAACATTTGCTATTTAGCATAACATATGTCTTTAGTATATTTTCTCCAGGTGATTATTCTAATCATCTGTGCAGTGTTAGCTACCAATTTTATGTTTCATACAGATGCAAAATCGGATGGTGATTCTGCTTTGCAATCTGAAGGCTGCAAAGATGAGGGGGGTCCTGTCTCAGGCAATGGTGATGTGCGCCAGTTCACCAGAGAAGGTCGAAATCCTGGCTCCTCCTGATGGGTCCATTCCTGGAGACAGAGTCACTTTTGATGCTTTCCCTGGTAAGTATTTAGTAATTATTTCAATTGTTCAGGAGCCAGTTTTCAAAGTGATGATTTTAATGCTTAGCTGTTAAAATCAGCCCTGTGTGCAGAGCACAAGGCTTAATATAAAATTAAATGACCATCGGCACAAGTGCCTACCTGGCAAACACAAGGTCCTGAGTTTGATTCCTGGTACCATAAAAAAATAAATAAATAAAAATAAAATAAACAGATTTAAAACACATTAAATAACCATTCAGCATTACAAGAGCACATTGGGCATAGCATGTAACCCTCTTCTTCCATGAACACACTGTAACACTAGACATATTGCACCCTAAGGAAATGTTAGTATTCATACCTGCTTAGCAACAGAGTATGACCTGAATGTAGAACAAACCAATGTCCTGCAAGATTTTTTTTTTTTTTTTTTTCTGTATTTTTTAGTAGGGTCTACGAAGGCTCACTACATAGATCAGACTCATAGTGATCTGCCTCTGTTCAGCCTCCCAAAGAGCTGGGATTACAGGTGCACACCCACACGCCCAGTCTCGGTTGCCATCTCAGAGTGCTCCAGGGGTGAGACCGGCACAACACTTGGGGATCAAACCCTGGCCACTGCGTCTGCCTAAGCAGGCATCTTAATCCGCTGAGCTATTTGGCCAACCCTAAGATTTTTTTGTTTAATGTATTTGGTCTAGGGTCTCACTGCAAATTTTGGACTCATAGTGATCCTCCGGTTTTCAGCCTCCTCAGCAGTGGGATTACAGGCATGTGCTACTATGCCCACTCTCCGTGGCTGGTTTAGCACGCCCAGGGCCAGGGGCCAGCATAGCATGTGGTGCTAGGGATTGAACCCCTGTCTCTGCACTTGCCTAAGCAAGCATTTAGTCGGTTGAGCTATCTCCTAGGCCCCTCCAAGTTGTAGAATTGTCTATAATCACAGCACAAAATACAGAGATGGGGGAAAGATGCCTAATTCTCAAAATGCAGAAAAAAAACCCATGTTAAATTATTTGATAATCTTGAAGAAAGTTTCATTTTACATTTTTTTCTTCCATTAAAGTTGCCCCTGAGACAGGAAACATCAGAGTGTATGGATAGGTCTTAAAAATAGGTCTTAAAAGCAGAATACCATCTTAAAATACGTCTTTAAAAAGCAGAAGAGGGCCTGGGGAGATGGCTCAGTAGGATAAGCGCCTGACTGGCAAACGCAAGGATCGGAGTTCAATCCCCGGTTCCAAAATAAACTAAAATAAAATAAAATTAAAAAATAAAAATAAAAAGCAGAATAAAAAGAATGCTTGACAGATGTAGAATAAATGTTTACCTCATAAAATGAGGGCACTTCATAAAAAAAAAAAGGAGTGAAAAATTAAGAAAGACTATATGTACCTAAAAATTATTCAACCAGCTAATAAAAGCAAAAATAAATTAGGTTCTAAAGTAGAATTAGGTTCTAAAGACACAATTTATTTGAAGACATTTATAGACACATGAGATAGTAAAGCTGATGTAATTACATAGCATGCATCCTTTCTAATCCTATGTTAAATGCCTTTAAATATTAGAATAATATGAACAGTTTAACATATGAGTAGTAAGATACATGAGTGAAAGTATGGATTCTTTTTATTTTTATTTCTTACATATTTAGTACAGGGTCTCATTGCACAGATCAGACTCTTAGTGATCCTCCTGTTTTTGGCCTCCCAAGCTCTGGGATTACAGGCACACGCCATCATGCCCAGTCTCATATGACATCTCAGCATGCCCCAGGGGTGGGGCTGACACTGCATGGGGATCAAACCCAGGACCCCCCAGTGCTTGTCTAAGTAGGCACTTTAGTCTGCTAAACTATCTGGCTGGCCCAGATTATTTTTCTTGAAACTCAGTTCCAGTCTCATCAGAAGTAGGTCAATCTGAAAATCACAGGACTTTTTACAAGTACCTGTGACTTCAGGTATATGTTTTGAACCTTGCTAGATGGCAAACCATAATAGTTTATGAGATCATAATTATTTGCCCTCTAAGAACATTTGGTAGAGAAATATTCTTCTCTCCAAGTGTCTGAACTCTTTCTTGGGGAAACCTGGTGGCTTTGGAGTCTAGGAGTGTTTGGTCACCATTCTATTCCCACAGCGTCATCCTCTGCCAAACCTCCCACTCTGGGTAAGCTGCACGTACATCCTAGACTAATCTGCACTCTGGTGTAGAAGCCTCATTCACTAAACTTGGATAGGATACAATAAAGTGAATTGTTCTTGTATCATTTAGGATACATTGGAAAAAACTAGCAAAGATCAAGGATTCCTGGGGGCTTGGTGGTGACTCAGTGGTAAATGGCTGCCTGGTGTGCATGAGGTCCTGGGTTTTGTCCCTAGCACCAGGAGAAAATAGAGCATTTCCATTTGCCATACTTCTTATCTAAGTACTTAAGAATTGCTACTTTTTTGAGTGTACTTCTGGACATACATTATAGTCAGATATTTGAAGTTACTTTAGTTCCCTGTTTATAAGTTTGGAAACTGAAGTCCACAGAAACTTACCTGCAGGGCCAGACCATTGATGTGGGTGTCTAATAGTGTAGCATTTAAGTTTGTTCCTTGCATGTTTATTAATGAAGGCTTATAGTTCTTTTATTGCTATGAAACCTCTCATTTTCTTATCTCAGCATGGACAGGTGACTTGGTTCATTACTCGAATCCATTTTTATGGCCTGAGTGTTACTGTGGAATAAACTGACAAATTTTTCTTGAGTTAACCACTGACTTAGCAGTGGAGGTGATAATGAACCAATATGGGTTTTCTACCTGTTCTGTGCTTATGAATCTGTAGATCATTTAGTTTTTGTACATGTACACTTCCTTTGGTCCCCAGCTTGGTGTATTTTTCACATTTTCCCCTGTGTCGTCCTGTTTTGGAGAAGTTAATATTTATAGTTTGTGACATTCATCAGTCTACCTTTAAAATGATCTGTGGGATTGCTTGAATTACTTTCTTAACTTGGCAAAGCTGAATACCATGGAATATCTGATATACTGGAGCCTGGTTTTATCACTGCTCGTTCCCTACATCTCCCACACAGCTCTTCCACCTGTAGCAGGGAATCTGAAAGCTAATAGCATGGGCCATGAGTCTCACAGCATTCTTTCTTAGAGAACACCATGATTGGTCGGTGCTGTATTAAGCATCTGTTTCACATTGTAAAACAGCTTAAGTTGTCTGCTGGTACGTTTGGATATTCATGTGATGGGCTCAGTTTCTAGAGATTAACGTTTTATTTTCTGCTAATTAAGTTTGGTTAGAAATTACAGTTGGGGGTCAATCCTTCAAATTACTGTTTGGCCTTCAAAAAAGTTTTTTACCCCTATTTTTTCTAATTACACAGCTAAAAACTCCCTAGAAGGTGCCAAATAATGTGTTAATAACCACACCTACAACCTTGACCACCCTTCTACCCCTTTTAAAATCTGCACTGTGAGAAGCTATACTTACTACTACTTGCATAGGATAACTGGTCCCTCTAGCATTGTATGCAGAAGGCAAAAGCAATGACTGCCTTGTAAGAACGTTATTCATAAGGGCTGGCCGAATAGCTCAGCACACTAAAGCACCTGCTTAGGCAGAGTGCAGCAGCTGGTGTTCAATCCCTGGTGTGCTGTGCTGGCCCCGCCCCTGGGGTACACTGAGACTACAATTGAGACTGGGCATGGTGGTGCTCTCCTGTAATCCCAGCTCTTGGGAGGCTGAAAACAGAAGAATCACTACAAGTCTGATTTACGTAGTGAGACCCTGTAGACCCTGTACCAAATACATTTAAAGAAAAAAAAGAAGAATGTTATTCATAGTTTAATAATAAGCAGGAATTTCTACTTGGACTTTTTACATCTAGGGTCATGTTTATTTCCATTGATACTGAATCTTGTTCTAAACTAATAGTTAATAACAAAACATAGTTTTTAGTCTTTGGATTCCTTTATTTTAAAACCAAAGTTTTGTAGACATGACTTCCTACTCTCTCAAATCCATCTTGGTCAGATTTGTCTTCCCGCCCTTCCGGGACTGCCGCAGATAAGTCACTGTCAGTCCCTCTGCCCAGCAGCTGGTTCTCAGTCATCTCTTAATTGGCCTGGCTTCAGGCACCATGTGGCAGGTTCCTCCTTGCTCCCTGGATGCCCTGCTGCTCTCCTCTGCTGATTGCTTTTTATCCTTTTTCTTGCCTCTTACCGCTGGAGGGCCTCAGACCTTGGCCCTTGACTTTCTTCTTCCTATGCTGTTCCCTTGGTCATTTATTCCATCATTTACCCAGTGGCCTTGTGGAATTCTTCACTGCCATGTGCCAAGTGAGTATCATCTGATCATTCCCCTTTCCATGTCTTTCATCTCATTTTCTTTAGAAAATCCCAGTGTCTGTCTTCTGAACCTTTCTAGAACCATGCTTACCATTCCCAGCACTACCATCCTGAGTCCGGTGCCAGCATCTCTGGTTTGGATCACTGGGAAAGCCTGCCTGCTGATGTCTCTGCTTTTGTAGCAGACTGATGTATATCAGACTATATTTTATGTGTAAGTCTATTCAGAAGGTTTCCCTCCTACCATGTGTAAGCACAGTCCTAGAAGTCTCTGTTCCTGCACTGCGCTCATGACTTCGGCTCTTGCTTGCTTTCTCCAGTGAGTCCAGCTCTTTCCCATCCTGAGTACTTCTCTCCAATTTTCCCTGATTGCTCTCTTATCCTACTCAGTTTTCTGGTGTTGCCATCTTTGGTTTGTCAGTCTCCAAAACCCTTATTACCTCCTAATACTGTATGCATTGTTTATTGTCTGTTCATATGGAAATGTAAGCACTGTGAAGTCACAGTTCTTTTTTAAACTTGCTATTGCATCCTTAGTATATGGAACAGTGTCTGGCATAAGAGACTCATTAAATTGGCTGGTGAATAAATTTTTAAAAACCTACTTGTAAAATATTTTAAAACTACACTCTTTGGAGAACAGAGCTGAGTGTCTTCTTTCATTATTGTGAACATCATTCCTGTGAAACCACGAAACTATTTCTGTGTATAGATTAGCTTTGTAGAATTAATTGACCTATTTTTTTACAAAGTTGTGTCCACAATTGGTGATTGTAGCAATGATTATAATTCAGAAACTCAGTTTTGAATTTTCATGTTTTAATCAAATACAAAATAATTAAACTAGCACTAAAGTTATTATGGCCATTCCAGATGTCTTAAAGGAAGTTGATGATTAGTGAACATTCTACACAAAGGAATGGCCTCATTAAAATGAAATTTCTGGTTCTTACTCCAAACCTCAAAATGCCTAGAACTCTAGATTTGTATTTCTTATTTTTCAGAGGTTTGACATGCTGAGAAGATGGTTATAGTTTTGTACATCTGTACAAAGTTTTCTGGACTTTCTCCTTTTTAAACAAGTTTCTATTTCCTGTGTGTTTTATTTAGAATAAGTTGCCTAAAATAATCTCTAAAAAATTAATGCTTTTATAATATGTACAACCATTTCCAAATGGCAGTTATTGGCATACGTTTAGCAATGTTAGGGGCTGTACAGCTTTTAGCTTTAAGAACTTGCATTGTTATCACCATCTGTGTTTGATAGCCATACTAAACAAACACAGGAAAATAAGATCTAGAACGATTTAGCATTAGGAAAAAATAGCAGACTTTTCTGGAAAATACAGCTCATTAAAAAAAGAGATTCTGTAAAACCTGATATTTATCTCTTCAGGGGAGGTGACTCAACCTCTTATTTCCATCTCACTACGTTCTACCAATTAGTGAGTGATTGAGAAGCGTTTTGAGTAAGCCAGAAAGTTAGTGTGGCACCTGAGAGTATTTTTTTTTTTCAAATTCATTTTAATGAGAAAAAAAGATTAAATAGCAGTGAAACAGTTTCAAAATAGGTTAGTAGGACAGTTACAATAATTAATATATTACATATTATTGTCTTTGTAGTTATTCAGAGGACAAGACATATACATGATAATCTTGTCTAAACAATATTAGTACAAACCTTCTCAGTGAACTGAAAGAGTAGCTGTATATCTATCCTATCTTGTGTAAACATATTTTTTCACAACAAAACAGTATTTTATTTATACTTTTGAAATGTTAGTGACACGTGACACAAGGTTTCCTAGTGACTGATAGCTGACTTTAACCAGACAAGCTGTTTATCTCAGAATTGAGGTAGCTTGTTTGCTTTAGGTATCTAGTCCCACCTACATACATTTGATTGATTTCCTAGCTTCCATGACTCCCACCATATCCACCTTTTTGGTTTTGTTTTGTCAGAGTTGGGTGTTCCATTGCAGTTAGAGAAGCTGTATTGGGTGAAGTCTTTAAAGGACCTTTTCATAATGGATGCCAGCTGTGACATCCTGTAACTAAGTGGTGTCCCAAATTTTCTGATCAAGGAGATTATGGAACCACAGAGGAAAGATCAATGATGTATAGTTTGCCTAAGGAGAGTTACTTAGAAAAAATTCTCTCAAGCTTTCACAGAGAGCAAATTGGTGAAGCAAGGGCTGTGATTCATCCAGATGGCTAACACTGATAGAAGATCTACAAGGTGCTGTTCGTGGTTGCAGGGTAAATTCTGAGGGGATTTGACTGACCTTATAAGATAGCAAAAGTTACATTTTTAGTTGTAGGTCTTGCTTTAACTTGGTCTTAACTATTCAGCAGAAAAGTGAAACCACAAGGTACAAAAAAAAAAAAAAGCTATATTAATATGCTGAGCTGTAAAAGGCTCAAGTCAACAACTTCTGACAGTTGCCAAATGTGCTGATAACTCACAACAGTTATGGAATATTTGTCTATATTGGGTTATTTTGCTGAGTTTTTTTTTTTTTATCTTTTATTTTTTATCTTGTATAGGTTCTTGCTGTGCAGCTCAGACTCATAGTGATCCATCCTCCTGTCTCAGCCTCCCCAGAGCTGGTTTTATGTGGGGAGCACTACCACACCTGGTTTCAGTGGCCAGTTTCACATGGGACTGGCACAGAATGCTGTACTGGGGATCAAACCCAGGTCCTTGCTTGCCAGCCATGTGCCTAGACTGCTGAGCTATCTCCCTGGTCCAATCTGAGACTTTCTCAACACAGACTTCTATGTGAGGGTTTTCAATTATGATGTTTTATTTTTAGTGGTCTAAAAAATCAGAGTACAGGTGTACCTTGGAGATACTGCAGGCTCAGTTCTAAACCACCACAATAAGTAAATATAGCTATAAAGCAGATCCTGCCAGTGTTTTGGCTTCCTGGTACATATAAATGTTATTTTGCACTGCATTATAGTGCATTCAGTGTGTAATGACCTTATTGCTATAAAACCAGATGTACCTGTTTTTGTAAAGCACAGGGGCCAGACATGGTGGTATATGCCTGTAATCCCAGCACTTGGGAGACTGAGGCAAGAGGCTTGCTGCGAGTTTGAGGCTAACCTGTACTACATGATGGGTTCAAGGCCATCCTTGACTACAGAGGGAGACCCCACCCTCCAGTCTGAGAAAAACAAGCAAATAACCAACAAAAATATGCTTATTAGTAAAAGTGCCAGTAATCCTTTGAGCCTTTAGTGAATCAAAACCTTTTGCCTGCTGGAGAATCTCACCTAGGTGTTGTGATTGCTGCCTGATCAGGATGGGGGTTGCCAAAGGCTGGGGTGGCTTATTCTTAACATAAGATAACAGTGACATTTCCCACACAAACTGAATCTTTCTGTCATGAAGGGTTTCTCTGTAGCATACAGTACTGTTCCGTAGTGTTTATGATAGATCTTGTCAAACTGAACTGCATCCTCTCAAGTGCTGACTGCACTACTTTCTTAGTTAAATCTGTATAATATTCTAAATCCATTGATATCAATTCTAGCATTCATTGCATTTCAGAAAACCTTTTTCTTGCTCAGCCCTAAGAAGAAAAACTCCTCACACATTAAAATTTTATCCTGAGATTCAGGCTCCCAGTTCCATCAGTTCTAGTTCTCTTGCTGTTGTTTTATCTCAGTGTAGTTCTTTGCCACTGAAGCTTTGAGTGCCTTGTAGTTAGTCAAGCGGTTGATCTGCATCTTCTAAAGCCCTGTTGATGTTGATCTTTTGCCTCCTCCTGTGAATCATGAGTGGATTTAATGAGGTGAGAAACAGTGAACCGTTGGCAGGTTTTCAATTTATGTTGCCAGGATCTATCATAAGAATTACTAGCCATTACTAGACCTAAAAGCAATGGATATTTCATTTTATAGCTTCATCAGAGCTCTTCACTGATCAGAAAGAATATTTTGAAGAGAACTTTTTTTTTAAGTAGTAGTATCAACAGTGAGCTTATTATATTCTGTGAACCATGTTGTAAACAGATGTGCTGTTCCGTTTATAGGGCACAGACAGAATGCATTTGGTGTAATCCTTACAGCTCTGAGATTTGGGGACTAGCAAATGAACACTGTATTCACCTTAAAGTCAGAGAGCTGTATTGGCCCCTAACAAGAAGAAGGCCAGCCTGTCCTTTGAAGCCATCTGTTGACTTTTCTCTGGCCGTAGAAGTGCCAACTGGCATCTTCTTCCAGTGTAAGGCTGTTGGCTACACTGCAAACCTGTTGCCTGGTGTAGCAACCTTCATCACTTAGCTGAATCTCTGGAAACTGCCTAGCGCTCGAGATAC
The DNA here is from genome assembly GCA_002564285.1 of Tympanoctomys barrerae. Taxonomy (NCBI): domain Eukaryota; kingdom Metazoa; phylum Chordata; class Mammalia; order Rodentia; family Octodontidae; genus Tympanoctomys; species Tympanoctomys barrerae. The sequence goes on along the minus strand of NDGN011550274.1, from coordinate 1,789 downwards.
TGTAACTTCTTCTTTCAGCCTCCTGAACCAGCCTCTGCTGCTTCCCACTTTTCTTCTGCACTTCCTTACCTTGCTCAGCCTTTGTAGATTTGTAGAGTTAGGGCCTTCCTTGGGATTAGACCTGTGTTTTAAAGGAATGTTTGATCTTCTCTGCAGACTACTCCCAACTTTCTCCACATCAGCAATAAGGACATTGCTCTTTCTTATCATTCATATGTTCACTGAAATAACACTTAGTTTTTTTCAAGAACCCTTTCTGTGCATCCCTACCTTGACTAGCACAAGAATCATCACTTTGGACTATTTCAGGTGCCAGCATGCCTTCTGCATTAAGCTTAGTCATATTCAGTTTTGATTTAAAGTAAGAGTCAGGTGACTTCCTGTCCCATGGACATGTAGGGTTATTAATTGGCCTAATTTCAGTCCACAACAGTACAGTACTGAAATTCAGTACAGTTTCAGTATAGTATTGAAGGTGAAGAATAGAGGTGGTGGAGGAGGGCATAAATCAGGATGATTTGTAGGGCCCTAGAACAATTGCTTTCAACATGAAACATCACTGATTACCCATCACCATAGCAAATATAAAGTTTGAAATCTTAAGAAAGCTAACAAAATGGGGCACAGATTCAGTGCATGCTTTTAGAATTGGCACTGCTAGACTTGCTGAAGACAGGGTTGCCACAAACTTTTATGAAAACCAAATATCTCCAAACTTAAATGAGGCAAAGTACAGTGAAACAGCTTATGCCTGTTTTCATAGTTACTCATTTTTAAGATAATTTGTATCTTTAAAATTAATTTTTTCCTCATATAGTAACAAGTGAGCTTGTAAATTATTGAACGTGGCACTAATATTAATAGTAGACATTTGTCTAACACTTATTAAGCCCTTTCATAACTTTTTGTTTCATTTAATGATTCATTAAAGTCTCACAGTTACATACTGAGTGTTCAAGAATTTACTTTTTTTAACAGTAGCATTCAAGCTTTGGAGATTTCCTGTTATTTTTAGTTTTTTTAGTTCATATCTTTGCTTTATGAAAATCGTTGAAATAGTGTGTGAAGTCCCTCGCTTTCAGTCTTCACTCTTCAGGGACTTGGTGGCCTGGGCCACCAAGTGTGTTTGTATCTATGAAGAGATTTCAGTGGTCCCTGTGTCCTGGGTTTTCTGAGATTTCACTTTTGAAACTGCCCAGTCTGGTTTTTCAGTTCTTAGCTGTAACCTTTGTGCCTCCATTTCACCCTCTGTAAGGTAATAATAATGTTATATATTTAAATATACACTGAGATCAAATGAATAAATTAGTATTTGTGAAGCACTTACTGCTGTACCAGCACATAGCAGACAATATTCATTTATCTTGTATATGATTGTGAATAGTATTTTATGTACACAATAGTGTGACAGTATTGTGTAAACAAAATAAGCTGAGCTTTGTGCTGTACCACAGCTTTTCATTCTTGAGTGTTTTGTCTTCTATTCTGTGAGAATTCACTCACACTGTTCAATAAGGAGCTTCCACGTGAATCTGAGACTGCCTATTTCTTGAACTTCTTTGTTTGGCAGAGTCTTCTGGAGGAGAGTACAGATCTGACTGTGTGCTCAGGCCACTGTCACTGTTATCTCTGCATCGAGGTCTCCAGCATTTTGGAGTGTACACTTCTCAACAAAACCTGTTCACCAGATAAAGCTATTAGACTTGATTGATGTAGACACGAGCAATGACCTTATCAGACCCAAAAGCTATAACTCTTGTTGCATAGGTCCTGCTTTACCTTGGTCTTA
>NDGN011550265.1:0-10457 GCA_002564285.1 Tympanoctomys barrerae | reverse complement strand
CTCAGGCCCTTGTGCTTGCCAGGGAAGCGCTTATTCCACTGAGCCATCTCCCCAGCCCCATAAAAGATTATTTTGAATGTGATCTATTTAGTCTTAGCAATAGAACAAAAGAGAGACAAGAGCAGATCTCAGCATTTGAATCATAAAAAGGGAAATTATGCATTTTCTTATTAAGTGTATGTCTTAAAGAATAACCTAGTTCAGAGAGTTTAGTATTTGGCAACAATTTTCTTACGCATTGAAACTTCTGAACAGATTTTCATATAAAATCTACCAGAAGGGTACACTAATAGAAAATAAAATATAACTACCTGAGTATAGGAATTCACAAATCACATCATTTCTTCACATCCAAAGATTTTATTTGATAATCTAAATTACAGCTAATTTGTAAGTCATATAGCATGTATATTCTTAATGAAATCCTTGCGTTGTTAAGCCGCCTATGTCAAGAAAGACTATGAAAATAGTTACACGCATTGTGGCACAGACATGCTTGACAAAATCGGGATTTGCCCCATTTAAAATAAAGACATTGGAAAATACGAGGACAAGTGGGGTGTGGTGACACAGACCTGAAGCCCCGCCCGGGGGGAAGGTCCTAGAGATGTTTCCGGGTTTCCCACATCCCCACAGGAGAACTGAACAGCACAGGCAGGAGTAACAAGGGTGAGATTTACTACCAGCAGAAGAAGCCCAAGTGCGCTCCCCAAAGTGTGCGTGGGCCAGCGAGAGGTGCACACAGCCGGGCACGGGCAGCCTTGGGGTTGGGTGGTCCTGAGAGCCTGGGAGGACCTAGAGCTGGGTGGACAGGAGTCCGGGCCCAGCAGGGGGACCTGGCCCAGCCCACACAACCTGGAGGAGAAGTTTAGACCTTACAAGGTTTTTAGAGGAAGGGTCTTAGGGCCCCAAGCCCAGGGGGCTGTCACAACCACAATGCAAATAAGGCTGGACGCGGGAGGCCAGGCTCCTGAACTTTTGGTTTGGTACATGCATGGACATTGGGCAAGGGGGAGATGACCGGTATCTGTCGGTTTTCTGGTATGTTGACATCATCATCCTTCTTCCTCCGGTTTCTGGATTCCCGCCCAATGCGTCCTGCCATTTCCTTTTCCTTACTCTGCCTCTTACCTCAATTCTAGCGCTCTGGTAGGCTGAGGCAGGATGATCACAACTTTAGGTCCAGCCTGAGCCACTTAGTGACCAAGGGAGACCCTGTGTCAAAAGGCATCACAGGTATTCAGGAAGCAGTCTTTCAGGGAGGTAGAAAGCAAAAGAGAAAACTCAGACATAGGGGTGCCGCTGCATCTGAGCATTTCGAGCAATGCGGTGGTTGAAGCGGTGCCCTGCAGTGCCCAGAGCCGTGCTGCCGGGCCCCGGGCCCAACCCTCCAGGCTCCAGCTTTGCATTAACTGGACTAGATGTAATTTGCCTCCTTCAAGTTCAAGTTGATGACCGATGAAGAGCCAGCACCCAGATCAATTTAAAAAGCACAGCAGGAAAAGAAAAGAAACTCAATAACACAAACGGAAGACCACCAGCAACCCCACAGAGTGTGGCTAGAAAGAAGGATCAGGTTGTCTTCTATAATACGTCACCTTGAATTCAAAAAACAACAACAACAACAAAAAAAAAAAGCAGTTGCTACCAATTTGCAGGTAAGAGATCCAGGCAGAAGCAAGGACACTCAGTCTCCCAGTTGAGGGAGACTGCTCAGCCAGGCCTGCCCGCCTGAAGCTGAGATCATGTTTGCAAGACAACTTCACACAAAGGAAGTACAATCACTGTGGGAGGCTGAGGCAGGAGGGTTGTGAGTATGAACCCAGCCTAGACAATTTAGCAACTTAGATCCTGTGTGAAAATGAAAGAGAGAGAGAGAGAGAGAGAGAGAGAGAGAAGGTAGATAGGTAGGAAGGTAGGTAGGTGGGTGGGTGGATGGAGTAGGACAAAGCTTAGTGCATTCCTGGGTTCAGTCCCTGTGGAACAGAATCAGAAAGAAGGGAAGAGAAGGGAGAGAAGAAGGCAAAAGACTTGAACTCCAGTTCCAAAAGCGTCTGACTGTCTCGGTGCCCAGCTCAGCCTTGATTTCCCCCTGGGACCCAAACAGCCTGATCTCCGTTAGCTGAAGCCCACCAAGCCCCAGGCCTAGGTCATGAAGTCTGGGCCCTCCCCACCTGCCAGGATACACAAACCTACTGAGTCCCGACAGCTCACGGGGCCTCTCGGGCCATATCACCCTTGACTCCATGTGCAGCACACTTCATTACTAAACAAGAAACAGAACATTTGTGTTCAATAAAACCTTATTTCATGGGGGAAAAAACCTTCCAAGAACACCCAACTCTGCAACAACACCACGGCTGATGCTCCTGGACAGAGATTGCCTGTCAGTTTACTGTCAGCAGAGGAGGAACAACTCCCTTCTGTCCCTTAGAGAGTGAACTTCACATTGAACCTGAAACCCCCAGTGCTCAATGGCAAAACCACAAATGCAAATGGGTAGAACTGAGCTCCCCCCTGGGAAACCCATCCCTGAACCAAAAAGATGCTTCTGATTTGCAGATTGCAGGATTCTGGTTTCCCAAGAAGTGGGTCACTCTCGCTGGCTCCCCTGGGTCTCAGGCCCAGTTCTAAGCCCCTGCTGGCTGCCTTTGGCCACGTGGGTCACTTTCCTATTCTCTTGATTATTTCAGTCCCCTGAGGAGGGAAGGAAACACACACAGACAGGATCTCACCCTGCTCATTTTGATTCCCCCCCGCCATGGTACAGTATTTCTGGTAAAAGGCTTCAGGGGAAGGAGAGCTGAAGTGGGGACTTGAACTCACCCCAGGGTCCTACCCCTCTGCCTGCTATGACTTCTGCTCTGTGGCCACATGTATCTGATTCAAGTTCCCAAGGATATCCTGAGGGCCTGGGCTTGCTGTTCCAGGTGCTGGCACCAGGAGAGACAACAAAGGCTTGAGCTTTTCTCCCAGGGAGCAGAATGCCAAAGGACGACTACAGAGGCGGAAAGTACCAAGTCGTGGAGAGGGCCGACAGCATGCGGAGGCAGACACAGAGAACCTCATCTTCCCTCTTTCTCAGGGCCCCAGCACCAAGAGCAGCCATAGCCCAAAGCCCAAACACAGTCATGACAACAGGGACTGCCAAAGACTTTGACTAATGAAGATCCCCAAGAGTCTTGGGTGTCCGATCACGCCAACAGCAGAAGGAATTAATTCCTTGCTCTCCAGCTCTGATGCCCCCACACACTGACCTGAGGGCCCTGTCACTCTCCTGTCTCTGGACTCAAAGCGCTCCATACAAGGGTGCTTGTTTACAGCGGCACCCAAATCACTGGCACTAACACTTCGTTCACACGTGGTATCTAATCGGACGATGTTCTTAGATTATAACGCACTGTCGTTTCTCCTTGTTCTCATTGCCTGTAAATCGATCTGCTGCCTGCAGACCTCTCTGAAAAACAAAGGGCTGTGATGTATCGTCTGTTTCTTTTTCATAAATCACCCCTACAGCCAGCACTCCGAGCAGGACAGGCGCTTACCTCTTATAAACGACTCACAATCTCACACTGCGACACCACTTAGACCCTTCCCCACCTGGCCGCTCTGGCCAGTTGATCCTGCAGGGACTACACACTTGCTCTTTCTTAGGAGAATGCTAGCTGTCTTGTTTTGTTTATATTTCTTTAAATTAAAGATGTTAAAATTTAAAGCTCTACCTAGAAGGACAGCTGATTAGATTGTCTGCGTAACTACAATTCATTTTGAGCACCTTGTCTCAGTCCCCAGGGAAATCTGACCTTTCTTTTCCAAGAAGCTATTTTGGTTTATTATTATTTTTATTATTATTATTTTATTATTATTATTATTTTATTATTATTATTAGGAAAGCCCCTGTTTTCAGCACATAATGACTGCATTCATCATGGGCAATTGGTGCTTGGGCACACCACATCTTAATTTTTTCAGTCCCCTCTCCTCTCTTCCTTCCATCTCTTGGTACCTTTCTATTTGCAGAAGATCTGTCTCCCTATTTTCTCTTATCTATCTTTTATATGGCTTTTAATTTATTTATACTTTGGATTTCTCATAAGAGAAACGATGTGATGTTTGAGCTTGTGTGTCTGATTCTCTTTATACACAATGGAGCACTACTCTGTAATAAAAAAGGATAGAGTCATATGTAGGCACGTGGAAGCACCTTGAGGCTGGAAGGCTAAGGCAGAGAACTCTGGTCTTTTCAGGAATCTGTAGGGTGCGTGGACAGCAGCTCCATCATCAGGCAGAGGCAGCTGGCTAAGAGCCACATGGTTTCCTTGAAATGTTCAGGGGCCTCAGGGGAAAATGCTCAACGTCAGCTCTTCCTGTGGCATCTGCAGAGAACTCAGGAAGCCAGCAGGCGTGTCAAGGACAGCAGACTCAAGATGGCAGTGGGTCAGAGGAGTGTGGGTCCACTTCCCACTGCTGGGACACACTTAGGAGAGGGGAGGGGGATGCGGAGTTGCAGTCTCAGTCCCTGGTCAGCTGGCTCCGCGACAGAAACAATGTGCCCACCGGGCCTGGTGGAGGAGGGCTGCTCAGACTATGGCAGCCGCGTAGCAGGGAGAGGAGGAGGAGCTGAGGCAAGAACGCATCCTTCTAGGTCACACCCAGCGACCACGTCCAGCCAGCCCCAAACTCTACAGCGCAGTCAGCAGCGAGCTCATCCATTTGGGACAGAGCATGCACCCCACTCCGGCACAGCGTGCGGTCAGCACGAACCAGGCCAACTTACACAGCAAGGTCACTGGTGACCTTCCACCAACCCAGGCCACTTTCATACCTGGTGACAAAGTCCATCACTGGTGGGAAGGACACACTCCCTCCAGCACCCTGTCAGAACTAGCAGGCAAGAGTGTATTTTATCAGCTTCTGGGACAGACTTTTCCAATTTGCATTGATTTATCTTCTTCTCCTGCCCCATTTTCATGGTATGTCCAGAAAGAAATCCATTTAAGCATTAAGTTCTTCTAAAGTCAAGCTACTCTACAAACTTTTAAATACCTTCTATATTTATCTCACCTGGTTTTCCTAATTATTTGAGGCACCTAAAATTAATCCGAATTAGAAGATGTTCTACTTTCCTGGCGGGAGAAGAAAAAAACTCTCAAAGGCCCCTGTGAGCGTGACATTAGGGAAGGGATCGGGGCTGCACTGGAGACCTGGAAATGTAGGTTGCAGCCTGGTTTCACGCATGCTTTATTCCATTTTCCCACTAATAATAGACATTGGGGCCGGTCAAATAGCTCAGCAGATTAAAGCACCCGTAAGCAGGCACAGGGGCCAGGGGTTCGATCCCTTGGCCTGCTGTGCTGGCCCCGCCCCCAGGGCGCACTGAGATGGGATTGAGACTGGGCATGATGGTGCGCGCCTGTAAACCCAGCTCTTGGGAGGCTGTAAACAGGCGGATCACTATGAGTCCGATCTAGTAGTGAGCCCCTGAACACCCTGTAGGCCCTTCCCTAAAATACAAATAATAATAATAATAATAATAATAGTAGAAATTTACTGTTGTTGAACTTCCTAGTTTATGTAAAGCCCATAACAAGACAAGGAATGCGGTGACATTTTCATCATTGTTATTGGTTTTCCATTAGCAGCCACTGACTTACAAATATGTGTGGCAAAAGCTATAAGCATGCTGGAATCGATTTATTTTGTCTGGACGTATATAGCTACTTAGAGAGAAATAAATATGAATCATTTTACTCTTTGCTTTTAAAATTCAGAGTCAGGGGCACAAAACTATTTTGGCCAAAGCAGATGCAGTGGTGTGTGTCATGTGGTCCGTTCCATAAGAGAAGGGAAGAGGAGAAGGAATAAAGCAGACAAGAAAGAGATGTATCAAGCAAGACAAGACAAAAATAATCACCAAGCCTACAGTAGTAGCCAGAGAAAGTTGGCATTTGACCTGAGTCCTACACCCTAAGAAGGATGTCAAGTCCCTGGAACAGGGTTGCACGTGGCCAGGTCAGGAGTGGGAAGATGCTTGTCTGCGCTAGGACCCAAGGGACCAGGAAGATTAGAAGTCAGGGATATGTGACAAATCACATCACCCTCTAAGCTGTAGGGGCAAAGTCCAATTTTGTTCTTAACGCAATACAAATTCTTTGGAACTTTCGTAAGCAGTGGAAACTTAGAGCTTGGTGCATATTTTTTTATGGGTTGCTGTGCTGCTGCGGGGGGACGGAATTCAATGGAAAGGAATGGATGGAGAAAGAGAGATGAGGGGACCCACAAGAATCCGGGCAGAGCTGGCCAGGGCCAGGCCCTGGGGCACCTAGGAGAAGGGGCAGGCTAGAAAGACAGGAGGACCTGCCACTAGATGTGACCTGAGTGGTGGAAATGGCACAAGGTGGGCATCACAGAATATCAACTAGGTTTTCCAGGAAAAACATGGAGGCTCAAAAATATTGAGTTCACCCTCCTAAGGCTGCTACATGAGGAGATCACAGACTGAGAGTCAGACCCCTCACGTAGCTCTAGACCCTCGCTGAGGGGCAGAGATTGACAGAGTAGCGCAGGAGAATCCAATGAACAAACTCACCCGTGCACTGTCCTGATTGCATGGCTGTTGGTATAAAGTTTGGTCACCAGAATCTGTGAGTCCCTGTTAGGCTCTCCTATTCATGATGTCATCTCTTTCTCAAGCTGGGAACTAACTAAGCAAGCATCTCTGGGAATTCTGTAATCCCAGCACTGGAGGCTGAGGCAAGAAGATCACAATTTCAAGCCTAGTCTAAACCACATAGAGTTCAAAGCCAGCCTGGACCAGACTAAGAGCGTGTCTCAAAACACAACACAACAAAACAAAGAAAGAGAAAAAGAAAGGAAAAAGGAGTAAGACTTTGAAATGGCTCAAAAACAGCAGATAGATCATCCATGTCTTGTCTCCTCCCAGGTGACACTTTCATTGTCTTTGAGCTGTTTGACGTCTGTGAGTTGAAGCATGACCACAGTGAAATGGGTTCTGCTCAGAGCTGTGTCATAGCCGTGCGGACTGTATGGAATGTGGTCAAGGCTCAGTGGGTGCTCACCTGTAGTCCATCTGTCTAGGAATTCACTTCTGAGGTCCTGATGGCCTGTGTGTGTGTGTGTGTGTGTGTGTGTGTTAAATTCTGTTTTGAATCACTTGTCTTATTGGTTATTGAATTAATGAGTTAAAACTTCCTTAATATGCAAAGGCATCTACCCATTCATTTGTACTGAATTTGTACTGATGAGTCTTTGATTTGTTTGGGGTTTTTTTTTAAAGCCTTTAATCTAATCTAGGTCACTTTTCCATATTAGATACTCAAAAAAAATGTATTTAAGAAAATGCCACCCCAAAATTTGAAAATTTCGTTCTAGTAAATGAAATTACTTACAGAATTTTAGAAAATAATTTCAAAATTCGAGCAATGTGGGTCAACTTGGTAGCAAATAGCCATGAGGCTTCGCGGTCTGACCCACCCGCATAGACCTCGGGGCTTCGCAGCCCACAGACCACGAAGGCTGTGCTCGACCCATTGTCTGTGTGGTTTCAGATCTCGAATCCCCAGCTGCCTGTGCCATCTGTCACCCTCTCACCCAGCCAGCCAGGGGCCATGCCACAGCCACACGCTTTTCATCCAGACAGACTGCTCTCTGTCACCTGCAATGCCTCGTCTTTGCTCAGAAAATTTTGTCTGGGGGGCTTCTCCAAGATCTAAGGTAATTTTGCAACTGAACAAAAGCAAATACCCCTTGAAAGAGTCTCAAAAGAAGCCAGCTTTGCTGGGCAAGGTGGTGAATGCCTTTAATCCCAGCACTCGGGTGGCAGAAACAGGAGGATTGCCACGAGTTCAAGGCCAGCCTGGGCTCCAGAGTGAGACCCTGTGACAAAGAAGAGGAAGAAAGGAGGAGGGGGGGAGGAGGAGGAGGGGAAGGAGGAGGAGGAGGAGGAAGAGGAGAAAAAGCTTTGCCAAATGCTGTTGAGAAACGATGGCAGATGAGACATTCGAAATGCGGGGTCTGTGAGAAGAAAGAAGGCCTGCTCAGACAACAAGAACTCAAGTGTCCCAGAGAAAGCCTCCCCACAGGTCAGTGCAAGTCTAGGGGCCACTTGGAACCAACAGTGCCCCGAGGAGGGCAGGGCCAGCATCACTCCTGCTGGGACCCCTCATATACCTCTAGCACTGCAGCCGCTCCTGGGAGGCCCCACAGACCCAGCTGCATGGGTAGAGAAGGGGCTGCCTGAGACTGTCATCAGCCCCCAGAGGGATAGAAGAAGACAGGAAACTGTAGCACAAGGAGGCTGAGCAGCCCTGAGGCTGAGACACCACACAATGTTACAGACCAAATAGTCACAGATACTTCCCCACTTCCGGTTCTTTTTGAGGGGAGAGGGGATGGAACCTAGGACCTTTGCACTGAGCTACATGTCCAGCCCTTTTTTAATTTTTATATTTTCTTTTCAGTCAGACTGGATTGGACTAAGTTGCAAGGTTGGTCAGGCTGGCTTCACACTTCCAATCTTCCTGCCTTCTGGCTCAGCCTCCCAGAGTTCTGGGACTACAGGCGTGTGCCATCATGCCCAGCTTTTCTGATCTCTTTATTGATATTCAGAAAGCCTGGCTGAGCCTTGGGACTATGCGATCAACGCCCAGTGTCCTGGAGAGGGATCCTCTGGGCATGGGCAAGAGCAGCGGAGTCCCTGGAAATTCAGACGTGATCACACCTCAGCGCAGGTGGCAAAAGCTGTTTGCACAGTTGAAGTGGTTTTTAACTTCAGTTAAATTTTTGTAAGACATTCTAATTGGACCTCAGAAAAGAAAACTTAAAACATCAGAATTGGGATAAGAATGAGACTGAAAATTCCTAAAGCCCTCTAGCTGCTTTGACACAGTTTCTGCCCTTGCTAAGCCAGGGGAAGCCAGGCATAGTGGTGCCTGCCTGTAATGCCGGCACTCAGAAGGCTGAGGCAGGAGAATCACCATGGGCCTGGGGCTCCAGAGGGAATTCAAGACCAGTCTGAAAGGCGTGGCAAGACCCTGTCTCACAAACTATACAAAATTATACCAGCAAGGCAGGAGAGAGGCAGCAGCCTGCTGATAGCGGGTGATTTAGTAAGATAGAAGCCAGGAAGCCAATCCCACCGAATCAGAAGTGCCTGGTCCCAGACTCTTCCCCAGACCACACTAAACCGTAACCACAGAACTTGGGCCAAAACACCAGTTGTGCAGTTGCTGAACTTGGACTTATTGGGCTTCTAAAGCCAACAGACCTCCTGGGGCCAAAACATAAGATAAGACCACCACAGCACCTGTCTGACTTCTCTAAAGGAGGTGTGGTGCGGTGAGTCCCCACCAGCAAGCCGTTTAGCTAGGTGTTGGGGAAGCAGGTCAGGAGCCCCAAAATAGACATCGGTGGCTCCGCAGCAGCTCTCACTTCCACAAGCCCCCAAGTAGCACTTCCAGGTAAGCCTGGTGGTTATGAGTAGGGCTCAATGAGGTGGCCGCCAGGCAGGTTCCCCAGCAACTCCAGGGCCACCTGCAACCATACTTAGGTCAGGAGAGGAAGTTCACAAGCAGACTTTACCCAGAGCAAAACCATCACCATTTCATACAGACGCAGGGGCCAGGCTCAGGCAAATGTCCCTCTTATTTCCTTACAAATCTTCCCAGGCCAGTGTGATCTTCGGTCTCTGGAAAACAGAAAGAATGTGTGAACGTCCTCAGTTCACTCGAGGTGCTCATAGTCCTTTCATTTCAAAACCCTCCCGAGCCAGGTGTGCTGGTGTACATCTGTGATCTTACCTCTCAAGAGGCTGAGGAGGAAAGGAGGATGGTTGTGAGCTGGGGGGCAGCCTGAGCGACCTAGTGAGACACTGTCTCAGAAAAGATACAAGAAAAAAAATAAACTTATGGAAAATTCTAGAACTGAAAGCTATGTAGCTTTTTAGTACTTGAAGCAAGTCAAATATTTATATTCTAAAATCTCCTGTGGGTGTCAGTCTAGAGGAAAGGGCAGCTGAGATATTTTTAGCATTCTTATCTGTCCTGAATCTAGGTACATTGGAGAACTGTGGATGTAAGTCCTTCTTTCTGAGAAATGTCCTTGATCAAGAAAATCACAGAAAAAAAGTAAACAATTACATATTTCTACACAGAAATTTAGAAATCTAACTGTATACAATATTGTAGCAGGACAGTCTTATGACTTTTTTTTCTTGTCTCTGGCTTTCATTTATTACCTTTTTCTAAAACAAACATTTACTTGAGAGAGAGAGACAGTATGGCAATAATTGATATGGCATTAAAAGCAGTACGCTTTTAGGAGACAAGAATGACAGGGATTCCAAATATATATATATATATATATACATATATATATTAGGATAGATATATAGCTACTTTCTCTTAATTCAATGAGAAGATTTGTACTAATAGTGTTTG
>NDGN011550256.1:1244-11680 GCA_002564285.1 Tympanoctomys barrerae | reverse complement strand
CCCACACTTGTGCTTGCCAGGGAAGTGCTTATTCCACTGAGCCATCTAAGAAAAGGATCTGGGAGAAGAAATTAAGTGTGGGAATAATAGATAGCTTCTGCTAAAGTCAGCAATTGAAAGATGCACTTTAAAGATCTCAGTCCAAGGGCTGGGGAGATGGCTCAGTGGTCTAAGTGCCTGCCTGGCAAGCACAGGGACTGCGGTTCAATCCCTGGCACTGCACGCCACGCGAGCCACCACGCTTGGGCATGACCCCATGTTGGGGATGCTGAGACAGGAGGACCACTTTAAGTCTGAGCTGGGTAGTGAGACTCTGTACCAAATACATAAAATTTTTAAAAAAATTCAGTCCAGGTCTTAATTTTCCTAGCCTCAAGGTCAATCTATCAACTTCAAAAGAAAAGCAAGGCTGCTCAACTCAGAGTTGCTACCAAATGTCTTCCTGTTTTCTTTCTCTGTTTTAATTGTCGACAGTGACACAGTTCTGGATGGATACTAGAATTATTTCTAAATAGATTTATTCAAGTCTTTGGTCTATCCTGGCATGTCACTTCTGGTTTCTTCCTGTAAGACAAAATTGTTAACATAAACCGTACAGAGATGCTATAAGAATATGCTTCAACTCTGTAAATGTTTAGCTAACATACCAGTTAGTTGTTCAGTAAGAATCAAGGAAGAAGATAAATGACATGCATTGCATCAATTCTATCCTAAGTTAGAGAGTCCTGGATATCTGAGACCTTATGTTTGGGCAAGAGTGACTCACACAATACTATGGGAGATTTCATTCAGAAATTTCAGTAAAGGGAATAATTTAAAATGGTATGTGATATATGAATCTAATTACTTAGAGGGATATATATTTAAAAACCATTAATGCATATTTGGTTGCATTATTAGATACAAGAAAAGCAGTAAGGATTTCTGTTACTATTTCCCAGACAAAGAGAAAGGAAGTCAACAGACATTAATACCTTTGTGAATCAGAATAAATTGATTAGAAACTTATTTTAGAGTTCCTGAGGGCACAATGAAATTTCAGTGGCTAGACAGTCCATTATAGAGGTGATTCTCCTGCTGGTTATACTCCTTTAAATGAATACTTTTTATACAGTTCCTCTTACAGACTGGAAACAAAAGAAAATCCATGATAATAACATAGCATACACTTTACTTTCTAAAGAAAAAAAAAACTTGTGTTTAAGTACTTAAGGAAAGTCTGTGTAGACCTCTTCCACTGCTTATTTAAATAACATTATTTTACTCACTGTCATCATATTTTCATGGCCATATTGCTTTTATTTTCTGCTTACATTTTGGCTCATTCTGCCATCATTATTTTTCTTAATGAGCTTTAGCAAGATAATTAAAATTTAAAGCTGTAGCTATCCCCACTCTATTTGATTTAATCTTGAATTTACTGTAGTCTGCCTTCATATGGCCCATGCAAAGCTTATGTATGGAGAATATCTTCATGTCTGCTTGCCAAAGTACGCTTGTGGTATTTCTCATACAGCCAGGTGAACAGAAGCAACTCAACCTCATCTTCAAGGAAGTGAACACATTCAGGAAATATGAATTTTACCCTCAGCACAAATAAGTTATTTACAGAGTTTTGACCAAACAAAGTTACAATTTTTATAAGCATAATGTTAAGCCATTTAACTGGTAACTTTCACTGAAAAGTAAACTATGCCTGGCAGAAAATATTAAGTTTGGGAGGTGCTAGTGCCAGGCACTCTGATTTGTTCTTCTAGTTCTGAATGATCAGCTAAAATTCTGTGAGGAAATTCTAGGATGAGCAGGCAAAATTGAAAGATGACATCTGGTACATCCTTGTTGTCAATGCAGAGAACATGTAGTTGAGATGCCCATTGACACATTCTTTCATAAAAGCCCTGTGTGCAGCAGCGCTACTGGCTGAGAGTCTTACGAGGCTCCATTTAAAGTAGTCCTCATGCTTCGTAAAGCTTACAAAGCTGCAGTCCTAACCGATTGAAATTACTTGCTTGGTAGGTTTGGTGTTCTTCTAGAGTTCAAAGCCAGACTTCTTGATGGGTATCAGATCAGGGAAAGATTGAGTGTGCTCAGGATTATAGACCAAGTATCAGATCAGAATAGAAAAGGAATTAGGAACTCACACAGGAGTAGATAGACTTTAGATGTCAGAGTAGGAGAAAGTTCTAAACTCAATGCAGAGAGATAAAGTCTCATCATGAAATACAAATGCCTTTGTTCTACATGCTCAAGTTAGAGTTGAGGCGGGTTCCCAAGAGGCGGGGCCCATGAGCCTTTGGCCACAAGGTCAGAGTCTTGAGTGTAGAGCTATGAAGAATGTCCTCTTCATTTGACAAGCAAGTTTTCCTCCTGGGTTGTGCCTTTTAGTTACTTCAATTCACTCTTTGTTGTAGAATGTAGTTCAGATAAATGGTTCTCCAACTGCTGTGGACATTAGAGTCCACTGGCAGATCTGTTAGAACAGTGTCTGTTGGATCCCAGCCCAATGTTCAGATTCAAGAGCTGGAGTGTGGCATGGGTCCAAGTCCTTGCCTTCCCGACAAGCTGCTGGGAAGACCTCTGCTGCTGTTCTGGGATCTCACATTCAGAAGACATTGTGGTTTGAAGTGACTGTAGTTTACACTGAGATGACATACTTTTCCTGTACTAGGGAGAAGATTTCTTCATGCACAAATAACTTCTTTTCTTGGTTCTCATCTCCTGCCCTTTTATGTTGAAATTCTTATAATGATATCTGTGAGCTAAATACGAGATAGATTGATGCTGAGACACGCAAGCAAAAGGAGAGCCTACCTGTCGTAGCATGACAATCAGACACCATGTGCAGTCAGTAGGGCAGACGACCATCGCGGGGTGACACGTCCACCTCAGCAACTGAGCCCGCAGCACAGTTCTGAAAGCTGCCCAGAATGCGAGGTAATAAGTACACAGAAACAGCTGACTCATGTTCATAGATGTAGCAGTGAGGAAAAGCATGGCTGTCATGCTGACAGCAATTAGAGTGAGATTGCCTTCCTATTTATGACTTTTTCAAGACTATTACGGACTTGAGGTGACCGAGAACCAATGTGTGGAAGTGGAAAGAAATGACAGTGAAGACTGAAATGCAAGAAATACAGGCACATGCTTGGCTGGAGAAAAGGCGGCAAGACAATAACCACCAGAGTTAAACTGAGGGAATGTACCAAGGCTGAGGAGCAGGGGCAAATTCCAGAGAAACACTGGAATTTCCTAGGCTGAACCCTCTATGGGCCTTCATGACCTGAATCCCATCAAGACGCCGCAAGAAAAGGCCACAAAATCCCTACAAAGTGAAATTTCCATTGAAATCTGGAGTCAAATTGAATAGTACTCATGCAAAAAAGACACCTAAGCATTCCCATATCCTTTTAGTCATCTCCCGTACAAGAACACTTCTTATGAAGGACAGAAAAGGATCAGTTAAATGTTTTTAATCTCACAAAAAGTCAGCAATAAAATTTTTCATTAACACTATATGTAATCATGACGAAACGCCTCATTTTCTACGAGGATCAGGAAGAAGACACGTCTGTCTTTCCTCATGATTTCCTTGAACACACTGAACAACTGAGCAATGACGTAATAAAAAGACAAAGGACATGGGTTGGAAAACACCTCAGCACTACATATTACTTATAAGGACTTTTATCTAAAACACATAAAAAATTCTCAAAATATAGCAATAACAAATATTAAAAATGGGAAATATACTTGAATAGTGATTTAATCCATAAGATATATGAGAAAATGAAACAGATTTTCAGGAGAGGAAAGGACAAATTATATTTTATGCATGAATAGTGAGGCATAAAGAAAACTAGAAAATGCAAGTTAAAACATAATGCAATATCAATACATAACTCTTAGGGTGTTCTAAAATGTTCTATTTCTTGGAAAAGAAATAACAAAATTGTATTAGCAAGCAAAATTCTTTCTACTGAGAAAAGTTCAGTTGTATTTAGCGTCACTGAAACAGTCTTGCAAAACTTAAAGGATAAATCATATAGCATTCCATGAATGCTTTGGGAAAGGACAGGAAACTGCACAGATCACTCAATGAGAGCAGCAGCATCTCTATTCCTAAGCCTGACAAATATCACAGTCACCGAGCGTAACAATCCTAATCAGTGTGGACAGAAAAATCCTTAATGGAGTATTAGTAAACCAAACCTAGTAGCACATAAAAAGTATTATCAAGGTCAAGTAGGATATATGTTAGGAATGCAAGATGTTTCAATATTGAAGGATTAATTTTAATATATAGTATATTTATGGAGCAAATAAAAATGACTTAATCATCTCAATTGGCACAGAAAGAGCATTTTATAAAATAAAACATCGGTTTATAGTTTTAAAGGCAACCCAAACAGGGCTGGGGAGATAACTTGTGGTCTAAGTACCTGCCTGGCAAGCCCAAGGAACTGGGTTTGATCCCTGGCACTGCAAGCTGAGTTGGCCCCAGAGCTCTGGGCAGACCATGTGGGCCCTAAAACTAGGTGTAGTAGCACATGCCTGTAATCCCAGCGTTGGGGAGTCTGAAACAGGAAGATCACTAGGAGTGAGAAATGCATAGCAAGACCTGGTACCAAAAATATATATATATATATAAATACACAAATAGATTAAAAAGAAATAAAATAAAAACAAAAGCATCAAACCACTCTGAACAAACTTTGAATAGAAGAGACCTTGCTGAACCTAATAAAAGGCTTTTCCAAAATGCCAATAATAATTATTATGCATAATGGTGAAAGTCTGTGTGCTTTCCCCATAAAATCAGGAAAAAGACAAATGAATACACTTTCACTATTCCTGTTTGTTATTGTCCTGGAGAATTTAGTCTGTGCAATAAGAGAAGAAGAGATAAAATAAATACTCAGATGGGAAAATAGGAAGGAGGACATTATTTATTGACACATGATATGATTTTGTGTATAGAAAATTCTGAGAAATTCACCAAAAATGTTAGGGTTAATAAATAAATGTTATAAGTAGGAAGTGATAAGGTAAATAAATAGGAATCAATCTTAATTCATTACATGTATGACAGAAAAAATAAGCTAAATAAAAATATATTTAATGTAAATAATAAAATTTGAATAAAAATATACATCAAGCCGAGCGTGCTGGTATATACTTATAATCTCACACTCTGGGAGGCTGAGGCAGGATCATTGCCCTTTGGAGGCTACTCTGGGCAAACTACCACTTTAGCAAGACCTTGTGTCAAATTTAAAAATTTAAATAAAGGCTTGGCTGTGCCTTAGATGCAGGACTGCGTTCAATCCCTGGTCCTGCAAACAAAAACAAAGACAACGAGGAAATGAAATATCGATGTTGTGGTTAGTCCACAAGTACCAATTACAATAATAAACTGGGCTTGATCTAAATCTTATACCCTATACAAAAATCAGCTAAAAATGAATTGTGAGTGATAAATGAATCATTTAAGTCATTAAAATTTAAATATAGAAATCTATGACTTATAGGAAGTGGAGGAGAAATTTTTCAAGATCTGGGGCTAGACAGAGGTCCCAGAGTACCCCTAAGGGACAATCCAAAGAAGAAAGAGATCAATAACTTGGAATATCACACAGTCTAAAATGGTGCCCAGAGTCTCACGTGCTTGACTACTGGCAGACTTCCTCTTAGGTGGCAGGGTCTGTCTTTGGGATGTGGTTCCCTGGGGCTGGTCTGGGCTCTTTCCTTCACCCTGCATCCTGCCCTCCATGAGGTAAGCAGCTTACCCCCAGACCCTCCCAGCAGGCCTTGCTGCCTTGGAGCTGGTGAGTTACAGACTAAAATCCTAAAGCAAAATAAACCTCTTCTCTTTTAAGCTGCGGGGGTCAGCTAAGGCATCTCAGTGACAAGAAAGTGACTGGGCTAAGGCTGTCATCAAAATTGACAAGTTTTCTTTGTGAAAGGTCACTTTAACTACAAGCTACCAAGAGGGAAAGAGGTACAAAGATGTAATGAAGGACTAGCATGTGCAGTACAAAGAAGAACGATAAAAAGCTTAACAATGAAAATAACCCTCAAATTCATTTGAAACCAGAAGAGACACAGAAGATCAAAAGCAATCCTGGGAAACAAAGCAAAGGAGGAGGCGCTGCAATTCCTGACCTGAAATTATACTATAAAGCCATTGTGATAAAATCAGCATGGTACTCCCATGGAAACAAACCTGAGGATCAGTGGAACAGAACATGCAGACCTGGCTGCAAGTGCTCTCAGCCAACTTGTCTTTGATAAATGGGCCAAAGATGGGCACTAGAAGAAAGAGAGCCTCCTTAGTAAACGTCACTGGATGAGATAACTCAGCGGTCTTAAGTGCCAGCTTAGACATGCTTAGGCAAGCATGCAGGGACTATGATTTGATCACTGGCACCATATGCCATGTCATCCCTGTCCCTCGGTTCGGCTGAGCTGGCCAAAAAAGAAAAAAAAATGGTGCTGTAAAAACTGGTTTTCCACATACCTATTACCATGTACAAAGCTACAGTCAAGATAGATCAAAGATTTAAGCATTAAAACAGAAACACTAAATCTTCTAAAGGAAAATGTAGGTAGAAATCTTAAAGACATAGAGGCAGGTAGAGAGTTCATGAACAAAAACCAAACTGCCCAGGAAATACTTCAAAGAATCAACAACTGAGATCTCACCTTTTGAAAAGTTTCTGTACTTCAAGGCAAATCTCCAACAGGGCTAAAAGAAAACAAACTGGGAAAAAAATTATAGCTGACCATCCCTCCAATAAAGGCCTTCTATCTAGAACATATAAAGAATTAAATAATGTGTGTCCATTTAAAAACCTTTACATTCACTACAAAAGGTACATTTTATATGACTTTCTGAGTTCAAGTTTAAAAAAGTTGAAAATAATCAATATTCATAAACCCAGAGCATTTGCTGCATTGTGGAATCAGGATTGCATGCTGAGGAGCACAAAGAATGTGTGTGCAGCACCTCCTCCGGAGGAACGTAATTGTTACGCATTGCAAATGTGAACCAAAACTTTTCAGAAAGTGTTTTGGGTTTCTTTCCCCATTGCTCATTCTTTTTTCTTAGCACTGAGTTGTTCAAGTTCCTTTTATATTTTGGGTATTAATCCCCTATCAAATTTCTAAATTATAAGTATTTTCTTTCATTCCATAGATTGTACCTTCAGTGTTGCTTATTTCCTTTGTGCACAGGGCTTTTTATTTAATTAGTTAAGTTTCTTAGTGCATTTCAGGCACACATAATGATCACATTGATCATAGAGAATTAATACTTCTACTTGATATACCTTCATTCTGTTTTCCTTTCTCCTATCCTCTCTTCAACCCTACTTCCCCTTCTGATTTATAAAAGCTTTGTTTCAATTTTTCTTCTTTACTCATTTTTTTCTTTTGCTTCCTTCATTTCCGTCTCCCTTCTCTCTTGTTCCACTTCCCATTTGAATATTTTCTTCCTATTTATAATATATATTAGACATTTTGGTCTTTATGTACACTTTTGGTTTCTCACCATGGAGAAACAAAGCAGTATTTTTAGACTTATGTGCAATTTATTTCACTTAAGAGTATGGCATAAAGGTGCAGCTATCTACCTAGAAATGTCTCATGCTTGTCCTTCATTGTGGCTGAGTAGTACGTCACTGCATTAAAAAAAAATCATGTCTTGCTTATCCACTCACCAGTTGGCGGGCATTTGGGCTTCTGCCAAGGTTTTGCTATTACAGTCTGCGCTGCTATAAACGTGGGTGCATATATTGCTGTGGCATGATGCTTTCAATTTTATCAGGAAAATATCACCAAGAGGAATGACTGCATCAAATGCAAACTCTAGTTTTAGTTATTTGAAAAATCTCCACACTGATTTCCACACCAGTCTTCACTCCCATTAACAGTGGAGAAAGGTCCCCTCTTCCCCACATGCCAGACCCACCAACTTTTGTGCTTGGTCGATTTCTTTATTTTCTTTCTTTTTTCTTATTAATTTTATTGAGAAAAAAATAGCAATGAGACAGTTTCAAAACAGGTTATTAGGACAATTACAATGATTAATACACTGTATATTGTTGTCTTCACAGTAGTTATTCATAGTATAAGATGCAGACATGATATCTTGTCTAAACTCTATTAGTACAAATCTTTCAATGGTACAGTCCATCTCATTTCTAGGTAGTATCTCCCTGCATGCATTGCAATGGGATATCAGCCTACCTTTTCAAAAGTTTTTCAGTTGTTTGCAATATTTGGGTATTATGATTATTAGAAATGTTTGTATGTAGGTATCATGATTTCTCTTATGTAAATACCTGAAAGTAGAATTGTCTAGTTGTGGGACAAAAATATATTTAAGCTTGAAGGCATTGTCATTCATATAAAAATCTTGAAAATGAAGACTAACATTAAATGGCAAGAAGCAGAACAATGATAAATAAAATAAATTAATATAAAGAGTAGAATTGACAGATCCTGTGGATGGAGGGAGAAATCACAGCGAAGAATTAAAAGGGTAGCCCAAAGAAACTTGTGGGTGATGGCTCTGGAATGTGAACACTTGTCAAAATATATCATACTTCATATTTTAAAACATTATTTATTTTACATGAACTTTAACTGAAAAATTTATTACAAAGTTTGAATTATTTTGTAAAACTATTGCTTTTTTATTTTAGAGGTATTTTATTTTAGTTTGCAGTGGCATATTCTACATTAAAGATTGGGATAGATCAAGAAGAAAATGATGGTTTTCATCATATACTCATCAAAGAAATGAGACTGAAATAATAATTATTTCTAAACAAATTAATCACAATTAAACAAATTAATCACAATTAGCATTCGGATAGAATGATTTTTCCCTAAATTTAAAAGCATTAACAGTTACACAGAAATACAAAACTAACAGTATATATTAATGATGTGTAAATCAGGCTAACTATATTTGTCTCCTCCCATGTTTCCCATTCTTAATAGCATCATTTAAATAAAGTCTGTCTTTGTTTAAAAAAAATTAAAAAATTCAGGCCCCCCAAATTCAAAGACCCAGTTCACAAATGACCATCTGAGATGAATACACACTTCTTAGAGGAAGAAATATAAATGGCAAGTGAGTATATGAAAAAATGTTCAGCATCATTTGTCATTTGAGAAAAGCAAATTAAAAAAACACTGAGGCTCCATCTTATCGCTCCATCTTAAAATGCCTAACATCATTAAGTCAGCCAATAGCAGATGCTGGAGAGGCTATGGAGAAAAGTGAACCCTTCTGCACTCTTCTGGGGAGCGCAGACTGGAACCAGCACTGTGGAAATCAGTGTGGAGATTCCTTCAAAAGCTAGCGTTGGAGTTCCCATTCAGGCCAGCTCTTCTCCTCCTGGGCATCTTTCCAGGAGAACTGAAAACCTTATACCACAGCGATATATGTGCACCCATGTTTATATCAGTACAATTTTTCATAGTTAAACCCTAGAAATAACACAGATGCCCATCAGCTGAGACATGGGCAGAGAAGATGTGGCATTTTTACACAATGGAATATTAATCAGCTATAAAACAGTATAAATTTGAGGTCTTGTAAGTAAATGGATGCAACTAGAGAACACAGTCTTAAATGAAATAAATCAGACCCACAAGTGCAAACATCATATTGTCTCATTAGTGTGAGAACCTCAAAGAAAAAATTGGAATCTGAAGGGTATGATAGATACTGGGAAAAGGGAATGAACTTACTCAAAAGAGTTGAGGAGGAGGACAGCAGACCAAGTGGGGGAAAGAGATTTGTCTACACATGTAAGCAGGATGGTTTGCACAACTCTGCTGTGCATTTCTGCTGGCCTGTGGAAAGAAGTAGTTAGTGCTTTAGTTTGTTGGATCTTTTTTCATTTGCTTGTACTTTTTCTCTTATTTTGTTATACGTTTCTTTCATTTTTCTTTCTTCCTCCAATTTTACATGCAAATATCTGTACTATGAATAACTGGTTGGAAGATATTATAACAAATGCTGTGACATTCAAATTACTTTAAGTGAAATTCTGTATCATTTGTAATTTTTTATTTTAATTCTAATTTGTGCTACCTTCAAAAAAATTTTTAAAGAAGAAAATAATCTGTTAGAATTGAAAAGTCATTTTATTAGAGAAGGACACAAGATTAACAAATAACACTGGAAATGATGTTCAATATCACTAGCTGTCACAGAAATACAAGCTGAAGCTATAAAGTGATCCTGATGCATGCTTATGCAAATTATCAACAGCAAAAGCCATCAGGAAAACCAAGTGCCGCTGAGATGTGAACAAACTGGATCTCCTGAGCATCGCTGGTTCTTTCGGGACAGTTTGGCAATTTCTTCTTCTTCTTCTTCTTCTTCTTCTTCTTCTTCTTCTTCTTCTTCTTCTTCTTCT
>NDGN011550251.1:6210-21641 GCA_002564285.1 Tympanoctomys barrerae | reverse complement strand
GCTCAGTAGAATAAGCGCTTCCCTGGCAAGCGCAAGGGTCTGAGTTCAATCCCCGGTTCTGCCGGAAAAAAATAATAAAAAATTTTAATAAAATAAAATGAAATGCATACAATACCCAATACTGTATTGTTTCCAATATTTGTGGTAGAAACACAATAACTGCTGATTTCTGTTGGTCTACTGAAAGGAGCAGTTAAAGCTTAACGTTTTTTGTTCTCCTTTCTAATTTCTTAGAACTTTTTTAAACCAATTTTGCATGTTTATATCTGGTAATCCAAACAACTGATCTGAAGACAACACTATATAATATAACAACTATTGTCGAATTTCTATTATTTTGTTTAGTGCTGTTTTCTCCTTACCATTTTGTAAATGGCAAAAAATAATTTAAAATGGTTTTAAAATTATTGGGTCAACTGATAAAATCCATATACTGAGAGCAGAGAAAAATATCATATTGATAGATGTAGCAATAGATACAATTATGAAGGTATTTAAAGAGAAAAAGCAAGGAATACTAGGTGAATAGATAAAATGTGTTTGATCGTGTTTTGTACAATTCTATTCTTGCTTTTCTAAAGATTAACATTATTTCACAATAACTTCATATAGAGTGAAATCTGTGAGAACTTTGTTCCTTTTCTGTGTATGTTGTGGCACTAGTCTCTAATACAGTAGATACTTTTAGAATAATAAGAATAGCTACCCCTTGGTATGCCCTTTGTATGTGCCAGACCCTAGACTAGCGATTTTGGACTTTTATTTGTACTCAACCACATTAAGCAGGCTTTCTCTTTTCTGTGCTATTTTTTACTCCGTTGTTAATATTATCTAGAATGACCATAGAACAGATGCCTCAAACCACTATAGTTATTTTTGTCTTCACATTAAAACCTTGATTCTCATCACAGATACTGTATATAGATGTGGTTCTGGACTATTTAGGAAACTGCAATCCATTAGCTGATTGTTGTTGACAAATAACAATAAGTAACAATAGACATAAGTGTATTGTTTTTCCTATCTGTCATGCCAAAATTCTAAATCTACAACAAACTATTTAATAAAGAAACCTTCATTATAACCACGTGATGAACGTGCTTTGTAGTCACGTCTTTCTGTCTCTAATCTCAGGAAGTTATTAGAAACTGTATCAGTAGTACCTTACACTGGGTCATCCTGTTACCCAGAAATATTTCCTTTCAAAACATCGAAAGTTTCATTCTACTTCTGCCTAGCAAACTTCAAATGAAGCTGGTCGTGTAGAAACTCAACAAGAAAGACATCTGGTTAAATGTGTGTCACCAACATGGGACTACAACTTAATAGCTATTTTTTTAAGAACTTCTAAAATCACTTCCTATTTTCATGTTTACCCAGATTGTAGGTGTATCAGTTTAAAAGAAAAGCAAAATGTAACAACTCTAATAAACATTGCTTCCTTGGTTTGGGAGTTTAAACCAATTTACTGCACTTTAATATGGCTTTGAACATCTGATTCTGTGATTTAGTACTTACGTAGACATTTGCATGACTCATTGCTTGACCACGTCATTGTCATTCGGTGATCACTGAAGGATTTAAAGATGAAATGTCTGGTTTCAAAGACACTTCATTGTATTAACAATAAGGATTTTGTTCTCTGGTCCCATGCTGCAAAAGCTCCCAGGTGATGCCGACTTGCATTAGCCACCTTCATCCGACTGAGCAGCAGCCTTACCTGCAGGCTAACAGATGTCAGAGCATCCCAGGAGCATGAGTGCACCGAAGACCTTGAAACAGGAGCTAGACCAGCCCTGCCTCCAAGACAGCCCTCGGCCTTGTGTCATCCTCTCTTCTTGCTCTTCCAGCTATGTTCTCTGTGCTTTCTAAGGATCTCTTCCCAGTACTGGCTACTTGCTCTCCATTTATAACCAAGTGAAGTCTCTAATATACAAGACTCAACTGAGAACTTTTTGGAAATCTTAGAAAATTGACATTTTCCTCACTTCTTCTGAAAAATAATCAGAAATAGACAATGCTTTTTCTTCTCTCATAAAAATGGTGCATGCACATTACGTCATAATTTCATTGTACTCTGTGATTTGACCAAACTTTTAAGACTGCATAGAAGATTGAGAAAGAAGCTTATACCCACTCCAACTCCTCTTGCTCAAAACATCAGACATGTTTCCCCATAGTGCTTCCTGATACAGTATGGCACATTCATCAAAAGAGTGGTAAAGGATGCTCAGTGTTCGGCTCAGAGCACCATGCACAACCATTGTACAACTTCACTTCAACTTCAGCTGTGGTAGAGACTGGGTCATCCCTAGGGCTCATGCTGTTCACATCTGACACATCCTCTCAACTCACCAAACCCTGCTTTTCCTTGATGGCTCAAATTTGATGACAGGTCGTAAGTTATAGAGAGCAAATTCTTCCCTCTCTCCCTACTTCATCTGAACATTCCTTGTACCTTGTTCTAATCAGGCAGTGTCTCTCCTAACAACTTCACCTGGAATCCTCTTAATGTGCACCTGTAGTTCTCTCAAATCCATGTCCCATGGGCTTCATGGCTGTTGGTATGTCACATTCTTCATTTCCTAGAGCTCCACCCACACACTTCAGCCCCTCTAAAGTCCATTCTGTCAGTCCCATCCCTCTTATGGTGCTGGCCACCTGTTCTCTTCCTACCACTTCTCATTTATGTAAGACTCTGACACTGAATCACTGTCTGTCTACAATCACTCCATTCACCGATCTTGGTAACTTCAAAATTATTAACCCGTCCATTTAATGTCATTCCTTTACCTTCTCACTGTGCATGAGTTTCTCTTCTACTCCTTGTCAGCCCCAATTCACGTTGGAATGTCAGTGTAATAGTGGTCATAAAATCAGCTTTTATATCCCATTAAAGAGAAGAAGAGAAAATATCGTCATGCACCATGGATAGTAAGAATAAGAATTGTTTCATGAAAATTTGTTTTAATTACATACATGTGTACAGGGTCAGACAAAATAGGTCTCCTTTATGGTTGAGTCATGGTCAAAAGACATTTGAAAGTAAGTACATCAAGTGTATGTAGTACCATAATAATTGTACCATACCTGGTGTTCCCATTTCAAGTACCCCACATTCTAACCACCACCTTTGTCTTCTTACTCACTTTCTCTAGTATGTCAGCTCCAATCAGTTTCCAAATGCACCAAGCTCTCCTATCCATTACCCTGCCCTTTCCATAATCTTCTCTTCTCTGGAGCTCACTTTGCTCCTTGTTTGGCTGGCAGCCCAAGGCCCATCATTCCAGCTACTCCCTCCATGCTGAGATCTTCAAGGACAGAAACTACATCCTGATTTCTCATCCCTGGTGTCAACACTGTACCTGGCATGGAAGACATGTTGATAGCATCTTTGTTCAATTTGCAAGGCTGTTAAATTTATACAACTGGTTCCTACTGATCAGTGAACAAAAGCCTCTGTCATTTATGTTTAACTCTGTTTATCACTGACCCCCACACCATTCAATCTCCTTCATCACTAGACCTCTAATTTCTAATTCATACAGTTTTATTCCCATAGTTTAATTCAATAAAAGCAGGATGACCAAGAAAGTTGTCCTCAACACTCTAGTTAGTATGTCATGAGGAAATTTCCAGTGAGCATTTTCAGCTGTAGCTCTCCTATTAAAAATCTAGGCTAAGAGAAAGAAAACCCTCAAAATCTGTCAAAAGATTAATAAGTTTTTATATACAGTTCAAAGCTGTCAGGTGTAGTTCATTAGAATAATAAATCTATTAAATCTTGGAAGGATTAACATCTCATTATCACTCCTGTTGAAGAATGAAGGTTTTATTATCACAATGGCTTTAAATAACTCTTGGCATGTAATTCAGTCTCCCCATCTCATCACCCAGCCCCCACAGTTTAGGTGCTGATATAATTGTTTTTAAGATGGACATTATCCTTTAAGGGAGAATTAGAATGTTAGGCTGGGAGAGGTTAATGGAAGGCTTTGTTTTAAAAGGCGCTTCACATTTGATTCACTTATAGTTTTACACCTTTCTTCACTAAATGTCTTTACTATCACATTTGGAATTTCATTATTTAAAGCTCAAGATGTAGAATGCAGTAGTGAAAAAGAGCACCAGATTCAGAGCCTATGTACCCCAGCAGGGAGGACTGAGTCCAGCTCCCCTATTGACTAAGTCAACTTCCTGCTTAGAATTTTCTTTTTATTTTTATTCAAAGCTGAACACCAGGTGTAGGTATGTAGCATATATTGGATCTATGAGCCTTTCTCAATCCATGTAGTGCAGCAATTATTCTGTACACCTTTGTTGAACTTAAAACCTTGAAAGGAGATAAAACACTGCTTTTGCATTTATTGCTTTTTCCTGCAATGCCTTTTTCATGAATTTCAGTGCCTGGCACACAGCAGATCCTCAAAAACCACAGCAGAGTCTCAAAACTGTTTGCTAAATTAATAATAGTGAATGTTACTCTCCTAATTGACTCTGGTTATGGTGTATGTGCTTAAATTATGCGTTGATTTCATAGAAGGATTTGGGCTAGAATTTTTATCCCTCTTTCAGTTGAAAAATCTAGAGTCCAGGGTAGCTCAATAAGTCATCCCAGGCTTGCTGTGGTGTGAATGGCCCCCAAAGACTCATGTTGAAATTTAATCACAGTATGACAATAGCATCAGGTAAAACCCTCAAGCAGTAACCAAGTCATAAGCACTCTGCCTTATGAGTCAATACTGCTATTTCAGATGGCATTAATTATCATGAAAATGGATTCCTGATACATGGAGAACTTTGTTTCCCATTCTCTTTTTCATGCTTTCTTACCTTTCTACCATTTGCCACAACATAATGCAGTATAAGGCCTTCTTCAGATTCTGGTGTCATCATTTTGCACTTCTTAGTTCCAGAGTCATGAGACAAATCAACTTGTATTGCTTATAAATTGCCCAGTCCTTAATGTTTATAAATAAAATGACCATTCTATACCTCACTTGTAGGACAAGAGGTCTGAGTCCAGAGAATCGAGGATTAGGATCTGTATGGTAAAAATGTTTCCCTGTATGATCCCATTCATATTTGGACTCTAGTGGTGTTGATCTCACAGAACTTGAGAGGAGAACAGTGTTTCCAAGATGCTGGGAGAGTAGAGAGGAGGGAAGCTTGGGGAAAATGTTGAACACTAGGGAGTAATTTACATTAAGATAGTATTTTATTGTGTATTATTGTATTATGGAGTGACTATAGACAATAACAACATACTGGACATTTTTAAAAAGAAAGGATTGTGAATGTTTCTACTTTAAGAAATTGATAAATCTTTGAGGAGATACAGATGCTTATTCTGACTAGCTATGTAGCTATGTAGCCAAATATCACATGGTACCAAGTCAATTTGCATTTTCTAATATGCCAATCAAATAAGAGTTAGTCGCTTTCACCTCCTACCCTAACCATGTCTTCTCACAAGACTTTCAGAATCAAATGATTCCTGGCTAAGAAGCAAAAGCAGAATCACCCCATTCCTCAGTAGGTTTGTATGAAGACAGGTACAACTCCAAGAGGAGACACTGGAGGAGGACCAGGCTAGGACTGTAAGGACTTGCACATGAGCTGCAGCACATTTACCCTCTGGGAAGTCACAAGACGATGCCTTCTCTTAATCATGGTCAAGACAATACTGAATCAAGTTTTAAAAATAACCATTGCCTGGACAGTGGAATATACTTCATTAGAAATCTTATTTTCTTTCTGTGATCTGTACTATTGAATCAATAAATATTTGAAACCTTTTTTTAAAAAAAAGAGTGTTAGTAAGGGAACTAAAAGAAAATTTGCATAACTTTGAATAGCCATTTTTATCAAAAAATTTGATAAAGATAGCAAGTCTTATAAAAAATGGAAACTGCTTACGGATGGGATTTTTAATGGGGTGCTGAAAATATTCCAAAATTGATTGTAGTAGTGGTGCTTATACTGTGAGCATTAAGCTGTACCTTTTAAGTTGGAATTATATCTCAATAAAGCTATTATTAATTATGAATAAATTACCCAATCCTTAGTATTCCATGATAGCTGTAGAAACAAGAGCAAGACAAGCCCATAAAGGTAACACAAGTGAAAGCTGGGATTTGATTGTGAGCTTGCCTGGCTCTAAGTACTCATCCCTCCATCACACCAGCCTACACCCATGTGAGCCCCACGGTCTCCTTGGTGTCCTCAGTGGTCACACTAATATTTCTGTCTGACTGCTGGGCTTTCCCACTCACCTAGTGCCGTGCCTTCAAGCTGTGCATGTAAGATGAGTCAAAATCTCAACTGAGATTTCTGCTGCCTCTCTTTCCCGGGGCAGCTGCCTAATGGCCCAGACCCTTCCTGAAAACATCGCCAAATGTTCTTCTAACAAGTGCGTGCCTACTCTCTCACTCAGGATATGTTCACAACATAGATAAGAAACCATTTGAAAAATGAAGACAGACTCTTTGTGCGCAGTGACATCAGCCCGTCATGGTTCCCTTCCACGAGCGTCAAGAACAGAGCAGTTAATGGCATTTGTAGTGATTTCTCTGGATCTCAGAGATGGGCTGCTCAATCAATGCTACAGAAGCCGGCGTGGCCATTACACGTTTATTAAAAAGATAACATCATTTCATTTTACCTTGTCAGGTAATTTTACATCTAACACAAAGAGGGTGTCTAAACAATAGCAAACAGCTGGAGAAGAGAAAAATGGTCAAGTCACTCCACCGCGGAGCATCCTAATGATGAAGCCAATCTCCTAAACAGATTGTAGACTTCAACTGAGAAGGTGCCGCTCCCTCAACTGAATGATTTTCTCTCTTTGTTTCATTTTGTCCAGAGGTGACGACAGAAGCCTCAACAACCCATCCCCCACCCAAACTCCATCTTTCCATACCACGTACACTTGCACAACACAAGCTATGAATAGATGCCCGGCCCTCAAAATAATGCAGTTTTCTTTGGATTGGTTTCTTTAAAGTCAAAGTCTTTATTCTTTTTGAACTTTATCTGGTCATAGCTTTGCAATGCTTGCATGTCTTTCTATAAGTTTGTGTATTGAGTACTAAGACATTTTAAGAGTTTTGCTTTCTACCTTCAAGTGGTAAGCTCACCCAAAGGCGAGCCTCCAGCCGTGGGCTCTGGGCAACCTCAGCCAGCTGGGTTCAGAGCAGTAAAGCAGGGTGTCTTTCTGCATGACAAGCTTATTCTTTTTCAGTTGCAAATGATTTGGGATGAATTCTTGTCTATGCTACAAATTGTTTCTTCCCAAATAAAATCATCTGCTAGACAAACTTTTTTTTTCTTTTTATTTAGTTACATAAAGGATACAGGGTCTCACTCTGCAGTTCAGACTCATAGTGATCCTTCTGTCTCAGCCTCCCCAGAGGTGGGATTACAGGTGTGTGCACCACACCCAGTTTTCGTGGCTGGCATAGCACGCCCCAGGTGCACGACACATGGCTGGGAAGCAAACTCTGATCTCAGTGCTTGCCAGGCAGGCACTTAGACCCCTGCACTATCACCCCAGCCTTGGACAAACTTTTTAAAATGAAATAATATGTTTCAGGTAATGCAAAAACTTAACCCTTACAATATTTTTCTTTATTTTTGTCAAAAAACATGTATCAATTGTATTTATTTTTAATGTGAGTATATTTTAAATGAATATAGAGCTTCTAAATAAAGGTAGTGAATTAAAATAAAGCATTTTTCTCTAATTTCTCCAGAAGCAAGATAGAACAACAAAATAATAAGAATGAAAATTGAAGAACAATCTCTCTCTGCTGACATATGTGTGAAGAGTTCAATTACAAGCATATAAAACCAGCTGTTAAAAATGTAGCATTCTCTTTATTTTTCTCAAATAATTCACCCCTCCATAAAGTGATGCAAAATTAATTTATACTGATGGCAAATATTCATGTGAAAATACATTGTATATTATGTTACTGAGAAATGCAAGCTGAATTTACACTGAGATACCAGCACACATCTATTAGGGTGGCTAAAATCTGCAACACCCACAGCAGCAAGTGCAGGTGAGACTGTGGAGTAGTCTTGTGTGTTGAGCTTGTTTGTTGCCAGTGGGAATGCACAATGGGGGAGCCACGTTGGAGCACAACTTGACAGTTCCTTATAAAATTAAGCACAGCCTTATCACAATCACATGATCCAGAAATTGGACCTCTTGCTATTTACCCAAAAGACATCAAGATTTATGAGAAATGAAAGCCTCTACAAACATGCTTGTAGTAGCTTTGCTCATAATTGTCTAAATTTTCAAGAAATTAAGAGCTCCTTAAATAGGTGAAAGGATAAATTGTGTCTTATCCAGAAAACTGAATATTTCTCAAAGCAAAAATAGCTCAGCAGTCTAAGCACCTGCCTGGCAAGTACAAGGACCAGGGTTTGATCCCCCGAACATGTGCCATGCAGGTCACCAAAACCAGGTAGAGCATACTTGTAATCCCAGCACGGGGGAGGCAGAGTCACTATGAGTCTGAGCTTCATAGCGAGAGCCTGTACCAATAAATAAATAAGTAAATAAAATAAAAATAAAAAAGGATCAAAGAAAAATGGAGAGAGAGCTGAAGGGAGCAGGGAGAATGGGAGGGGAAGGAGGTAAGAATGAATTATGACGTGTTGTGTACATGGACCAAGCCCTCACTGAGGGTGTAATTGCTATGTATTAATTAGCAAACATGTTAATTTTGAAAAATTCATAATTAAAAAGAAAAACTGAGGCCTAATGGCAAGAAATAAGGTCACAGGGATTGTGCCCTAGAGGCAGGTATTGGAACCCAAGGCATTGCCTGTCTCTCTCCTTGCTTCCTGCTGCCATGAGGCAAATTTCTTCCTCTACCAGGGCTCCCCACCATGACAGTGGCTTCTCAGACAACCAGAGGTACCAGGACCAAGCATCCATGAGTGGAAACTCTGAAGCTACATGGCAGAATAAACCCTTCCCTTTTTGAGTTGATTTGTCCCAGACATTTGTTATAGTAACAGAAAATTGACTTTCACATTTTTCTTAAATTTCCCATGTACTTAAATATTTGTAAAGAAACTGTTCAAAGGGAAGAAAGAACTGGGATGTGGGGAAGGAGGAAAAAAAGAAGGAAGGTAAAGAGAAATATATGTGTATATACTTAAGATAGCCTGGATAATTGTGCTACTGATTTCTACTGGTCTATTTAAAGGAGTAGTTAATACTTATTTTCTTATATCTTTCCTTTATAATTTTTAAATAATTTTTGACCATTCTTATAGGATTATATCTGGTAATCTGAACAATAATTTGAAGACAACAATAGGCGATATAACAATCATTATTAAATTCCTAGGATTTGGGGGGGGTTGTTTTGTTTTTACTTTTTTATTCATTTTAATGAAAAAATAAAATAGCAATGAAACAGTTTCAAAACAGGTTAGTAGGACAGTTAGGATAATTAACACATTGCATATTATTGTCTTCATAGTGGTTATTCAGAGGCCAAAATGCAGACATAATATCTTATCTAAACAATATTAGTACAAACCTTTCTTCTCACTGAATTAACAGAAAGTAGCTGCATATCTATCCTAACTATTTTGAATATACATATATACTTTTTTAACTTCGTAAAGGTTCTTTATTTATATCCCCCTTTTGTTTTGTTTTGTCAGAGATGGGTGGTCCATTGCTGTTAGAAAAGCTGTATTTGTAGAAGTCTCTAAAGGACCTTTTCAGACTTGATGCCAGTCCAAATACTGTAGCTACTTGAATTCAGCAAATTAACCCAATATAGTCCAATAGTCGATAATAGTAGTGAGTTAGCAGTAGAACTGGCAATTGTCATAAGTTGTTGACTTGAGCCTTTTACAGCTCAGCATATTAATATAACTTTTCATAACTCATGGTTAGACTTTATGCTGGATTGTTAAGGCCAAGTTAAAGCAAGACCTGTATAAGTAAAAATGTAACTTTTGTATCTGACAAGATCATTCACATCCCCTCAGGATTTACCCTGAAACTGTGTACAGCACCTTGTACATCCTTTTTCATTGTCAGCCATGTGGATGAATCATGGCCATTGCTTAACCAATTTTCTTTCTGTGAAAGCCTGAGAGAATGTTTTCTCTCTAGGTGACTCTCCTTAGGCACACTACATCATCGATCACTTTCCTCTGTGGCACCATAATCTCCTTGATCAGAAAATTTGGGATACCACTGCATTACAGAATGTCATAGCACAGGTTCTCTTATGTCCTGAGTCTTCACTGAGCTTGAATAGGTAAGGTCAAAACACCAGCTATCCTTGGAGCCCCTCTATTCCTCTAATTTTGGGGGAATTCCTAGGATTTTGTTTAGTGAAATTCTGTATCATTTCAATGTATTTTGTTTTATTATTTTTTGTATTCTCTTTAAAAATAAAACAAAGATGATGTATGAAGAGATAGATAAGGGAAAACAAGAGAAGCATCTGGAACTGGACTTACCCATTTTTTTCCATTGTTTTAGTTACTTTTCTGTCATTACTGAGACAAAATGCCTGACACCCAAAATTAAGGAAGGAAAGGTTTACTCGGGTCAGTTTGTAGAAGTTTCAGCCCATAATCATCTAGGTCCAAGGTAGGGTGGCTCATGGTAGTGGGGCAGCCATTCATGGCAATGGAAGACTACAACAGCAGCAAGAGCAAAAGGGGAGAGCGAGCCTCTTTTTTGCTTTCATATTGTTCGTAGGCTACCTGCCCTAAGGTGGGGAGACCACTCACGCCACTAATCCCAGCAATAGACAATGAACTAATCACAGACTCTAGATTCAGCCACCTCCCCTGACCACATGAGGCACTGGGGGACATCTGGACAGGAACCACAGCACGCATGCACAAAGGAAGTTATTATGCCATGCTGCACAGGTCTGGGATCATCAGTACACATGCAGAACACTGCTGCCGTGGTAGCGTAGAGCACACACACACACACACACACACACACACACGTTGGTGTTCTCTGACACTTTCCTGAGACATCTCAGGACATAGTCACCCTGCTTCTGTTTACAGGCCATGTGGCTGTCAGGGTGGCTACTTCTGAACCACACATGGCAGTACACTGCTGAGGAGCCCATTTTCTACCACGCTCATGTGTGTGGCAGCTGTGCTCCTCTCTGCTCCTGAGGCCCCTGAGGCTTTCTGCATCTTGATGCCTGCTCGGTACTGTGGTGCAGAAGCAGGTCACAGAGCCTCTAGGTTTGTCTCTGAGTTGGGCAAACCGCTTCCTCTCGTTCACTCCTTTCTACTTCATCAGGCTCAATGTCATGGGGAAGCATCTTCCAGTCTGTGGAGAGGCTGGGGTACACTTTCTGCTTCACTCAATAGTTTCCTCCAATGTGAGCAACTTTCAGCATGCAGAAGCCAAAGTCTTCCAAATAGAGGTATCTTCTGAATTCACACACCTATAGTATTTAGATGCCAATGGAATGTCCATCTCTGACAGGACTAAACAAAAAAAGGTGATACAAAGCAAGGACTATTCTGTATCTGTATATGCAGAATAGTTAGGCTAGATATACAGCTACTTTTGGTTAAATCAATGAGAAGAAGGATTTGTACTAATAGTGTTTGGACAGGATATTCTGTCTGCCTCTTGTACTATGGATAACCATTAAGAAGATAACAATGTACAATGTATTAATTATTAAAAATGTCCTATTAATCAGTTTTGAAATGGTCTCATTGCTATTTGTTTCTCAATAAAATAAAATTAAAAAATAAAATTCCATAACATGCAACTAATTTGAATAACACAATATACAATAAATAAGACATGTTTTTCAACATTCATCTATGTTATAATACATGTTTATAACTCACTTCCTTTTTTATTTTAAAAAGAATACAAAATTAAAAACAATATAGAATTTCTAAACATGATAGAAAATAATACCAAAAAAAATCAATAACTGGGATCTCATACTATTAAAAATCTTTTGGGTCAGCCAAATAGCTCAGGGGACTAAAGTGGCTATTTAGGCAGAGCACAGCAGCTGGGGTTCAATCCCCAGGGTACAGTGCCAGCCCCACCCCCAGGGCACACTGAGAGAGTGATTGAGACTTGGTGTGGTGGCACCCACTCCTGTACTTCCCGTGCATGGGAGGCTGAAAACAGGAGGATCACTATGAGTCCAATCTGTACAGTGAGCCCCTATAGACTCTATAGTCCCTGTACTAAGTCCATAAAGAAAATTTAAAAACTAAAAATAAAACAGTAAAAAGTAGAAATCTTTTGCGCAGCAAAAGAAATCACCAAAAGAGTAAAAAGACAATTCAGAGTGGGAAAAAAACTTTAGCCAGCTGTCCCTCAAACAAAAGACTTATATCTAGAATCTATGAAGAACTGAATGAAATGAAGCCCCCACAAATGCAAAGACCCAATCCAAAATGGGCATCTGAGAGGAATATCCACATGCACTTCTCAGATGAAGAAACATAAATGGCCAACAAATGTATGAAAAAATGTGCAACTTCATGGGTCATTTGAGAAATGCAAATTAAAAGAACACTAATAGTAAAAAGATCCAGTGTACAATAGGTGCTGGGAACTGTGAAGAAAATGTTCTAAAGGAAAGAGAAACTTATGGAGGAAAGGAGAAAGGAACGGAAAAGGATTAGATATAGATATAGATATTGATATTGATATAGATATAGATAGATATAAATTAGTTAAAACAGTATACATGCTGCTACTTTCTCATTGAGAAGGGTTCACTGAGAAGAGGTTTATGCTAACATTGCCTGGACAATATGCCACGCTCATTTGTTCTGCTCTGCATAACTGCTTTGAAGACAACAATGCACAATCTATTAATGACTGCTACTCTCCTATTATCTTGTTTGGAAATTCGGAATTTTTCCTTTAAAAAAAAACAAAAGAAGCAGGTCAAAAGTCAGAGATTAAAGAAGAAAATGACAGTGAAAGGAAACACATATTAACCAATTATTTCGCCTAGCATATCAATTAATATAGCAGAGTCTCATAGGTCAGAGTATATGGTTAACTATACAGTAATGAGAAAAAAATTACAAAAAACAGTAGCAGTATTATAAGCAAAAGCTGAAAACACAGTATCAATTTCCAATGCTTCAGAAAGAATACAGGCACTAGCACAAAGCAAAGTGCAAACTTTGTACCAAAATGCAGAAAACACACTAACAACATGTGCTGAAAAGGGCGAACTCAAGAAATGCCACTGTCTTCTTCATAAGTGGCGCTAAGGTGAATTCGTTTAAAAAAATATTTTTCAGATTCCATAAATCACACTCTATAAACCCAAAGTATAGAAAAAGAAATGCACATAAAAGACTCAGAGATTTGAAAGAAAAACAGCAGGTGATGCTGCACACTCCAAGTGAATGGGAACAAGAAATCAACTGAGCTGCTGGTAACAGTCCTAGCTGAATGCAAAACATAAAGCAGTGAATGAAATGAAGTGTACTTAACAGTGATAGACAGCACCATCCACAAGGGAGCCCGGTCATAAATCTTAACACAAGAAAACATAAACATTTATGAGGCAAGAACAATGAGAGAGAGAAAGGAGGAACCCATAGGTCGTTTTTACTCACTGGTTTCTGGCCACTGAAAACAAAGTAGAATGTAATAAATTAAACTATTGCATTTCTAAATTACCTGATTAACATTACATATAATAGACATATGTGATTGCATTATAAAACTATAGATATACCAAATGACTAAAGAGCATTTTTAATTGGTCATATATCTCACAGTAAAACAATTCTTAAATTCTCTAATCTCTCCAATACCATTATAAAATTGCAAATGTTAATAGTGTGAATAAACTACAAAAATATAAACCACAAGAACACCTTAAAAGAAGGAAAAGGAAATGTGTTACATACACACTGCAATCCCCTAGAGTGAATGCAATCATTGTATACTGCAAATATTCTAACAAAAATCTACCTAAATAAATAAAACTCTCTTTTTGACAATCTACAACTGAAAGTGAAATTAAAAGTCAAATTACACAATACTTTAAATGGTTCAATATTGATGGCACTAAGTATCATAATTTTAATGCTCTAGTAACAATATTGTAGGAAATTTGTAGCTTTAAACATTTAATGTTGCAAGGAGAAAAGCTAGGAAACATGACAGGAGCAAAGCCATACATTTATAAGCACAAGATAGTTAAGGCAATGATGCTGAGAATCTTCAGCAGGTTTTTTTGAAACTAGCAGTTAATTGGTAGGATTCCCAACCTGACTAACTATATGTGATGATACCTATGAACTAAGCAACTGCACTGAAGATAGCAATGTGTAATAGAAGGGTCATGCTTGGAATGCCTGTCATTCTGGTCTTCTAAAAGTGTACTGTTTCTAATGTCTTATCAATTACTACTATATTGTCTCTCAAGTAAATGTTTGTTTAAAAAGAAATGGTAGTAAATGAAAACAAGAGACAAGAAAAAAATGTCATAGGACTGTGCTGCTACAATGGTGCACATGGTTAAACTTATAAATTTCCATGTAAAAATGTCATTGTTTATTCCAATTTTTTAATATTTTTTATTTTTTTCTTCACATTCCATAGGGATTTAAATTTTAACATATCAATACTTGATGGAAAAAACCTGTTCTATGCTATGTCTAAGATGTTTGATATTCAGACAGATAGTGACGTTAAGTTCAACTGCCTAAGTTATAGGGTAATATCATTAAGCTTCTCTTCTGAAGGGTTAGCAGCTTAAGTTGGCAGACCAAAAATTAGAGAAAAAAGTCTACAAAGACAGCCAACATTTTGGCCCTTGTCATTCAAGGTCAGTGAGGCTCAAGACATAAAAGAACCTGTATTGTGACATCCTGTAAATCAATGATGTCCCAAATTTTCTGATCAAGGAATTATGGGGCCACAGAGGAAAGCGATCAATGATGTAGAGTGTGCCTAAGGACAGTCACATGGAGTGAAAACATTCTCTCAGGCTTTCATAGAAAGCACATTGGCCAAGCAATGGCTGTGACTCAACCACATGGCTGACACTGACAAAGGATCTACAAACTGTGGTACAGGGTTTCAGGCTAAATCCTGAGGGGATTTGACTGACCTTGTCAGATACAGAAGTTACATTTCTTGCTATATAGGCTTGCTTCATCTTGATATTAACCATCCAGCAGAAAAGTATAATAATGAGGTATGGAAAGTAAAGCCAAACAAATATGCTGAGCTGTAAAGGGCTTCAACAACTTCTGACGCTGCAGTCCTACGGATAACACACTACAATTATGGACTACTGGACTACATTGGGTTATTTTGCTGAATTCATGCACCTACTATATTTAAATGACAATGGAATACCCATCTCTGACAAAACTAAACAAAAAAGGGATATAAATGA
>NDGN011550250.1:3089-14137 GCA_002564285.1 Tympanoctomys barrerae | reverse complement strand
TTTAATGAAGATTCACACCCAGAAGCGATGTCACTATTTCTACATGTAGGGACAGCATGGTAGACAGTATGATCATGTCCCAAGAGCTACCCACACCCTAATTCTTGGAATCTGGTAGGGCAAGGGGGACTTTGGATCCATGATTCAGTTGAGGATCTTAAGATGGGATGATTATTCAGAGGGAGGTTCCAAATCAGAGTAGGTTACATGATGACAGAGCAGAGAGAAGAAAGGGACTGCAACAATGGCAGCAGAGCCCAGAGGATGGGCTCTCAAGTGGTAGGAAGCTATCCCAAGCCAAGCAGTGTCATTGTCCTCTAGGAGCCAGAAAGGGCCAGGAATGGATTCTACCCTAGAACCTCCAGCCCTTGGGACACTATGATGCTAGGACTTCTGAACTCCTCAACTCTCGAGAAATGAATAAGCATTATTTTATGCCACTAAATTTGTGATAATTTGTCACAGCAGCCACAGGAATCTAAGAGGGCTTGCAGAGAGGAAGCAGATGTTTTGCATCCTGCGTCCTACTCTCTGCTAGGCTTTCAGAAACCTCAGGAGCCCAGGCTGACATTACTCAGTTGATTAACCAACCAACATATGGACAGATCTTCATCTGGTCTATTTCTGGTCTTATCAAATTCAGTATCAGAACCACTATAAGCTTTATAAGCATTCCTTTATAGGACAATCTAAGAAGATAATTCAGACTGTCAGAACTTCCTTTTCTGGCCACTGTTTCTGAGCTTTACTTGTCCAGCAGGTGAGGATGGCCCCTGTCACCCTTGCTCCTGCCCTAAAGGGCACAACACGTGTGCACTTCTTAATCATAATTACTGACTGAAGGTAAGCATGCACCAGTGAGCAGGGACACACAATGGTTAGAAGAGTAACATGGTGGATGAAAGCAGAAACAATATTTGTAGATCTCTGGGACATTTGAGAATGAAATAGTCTCACAAATTTCTAATGGGAGGTCGGTTGCTTATGTGTGGAGAATAAGGGAAGGGGTAGAAAAGGTAGAAAAACAGCAGGGAGTCATGCTTATGCTATCTTGGGACCTGGCTAAAGGTGGCCTCTCGCGTCCAGCCTCCCTTTGAGAGGGAGCCCGCTCAGATCCACAGGGCTGAACCCAGCCGTCTTGGCTGTGCCATTCCTTGGGCTCTACCATCCTGCACACTGGGAAGCATCTAGAGGGGCACTCATTTTGCCAGTCTGCCTTTCATCTACATCAAGTAAGTATTTCGATGTGACTCGCTAGGCTTTTTCTTCTACAACCGCACAGAGTGGTCCAAATGGAGAGACAGAGCAGACTCCAAGGTGTGTGTGTGTGTGTGTGTGTGTGTGTGTGTGTTGGGCAATGAACCCAGAGCCTCACACAACCTGAAGAATCATGTTACCCCTGAGCTACACACCCAGCTCATAACCATTGTTTTCCCTTAAAAGTGTTTCACTCGTTCAGTTCCACCCCTGTGCAGAAAGTGGCCCTTTGCAAAAGACTTTGCCTGCGGGCTGGGGAGATAGCTCAGTGGTCTAATCACCTGTCTGGCAAGCGCAAGGACTCAAGTTCAATACCGGGTACCGCATGCCGTGCTGGTCCCAAAACTGGGTGTGGTGGCGCACACCAATAATCCCAGCACTGGGGAGGCTGAGACAGAAGGACCACTACCAGTCTGAACCACGTACTGAGACCCTGTATTGATTAATTAATTATTTAATTAATTAATTTTTAAAGAAGGCCTTGCCTGAGGGCCAAGCAAAGACAGACTCAAGGCTTCAAACAATGTACTGTATCTATCTCTTAACTGGAAAAACACACCATAAAGGAAAATCAATGGAAAATGGAATATCTTTATTATTGCTGTGCCTTTTATTCTCTTAACTGTTTCAGAGTGAAAAATTAACAATAACAACAAGAAGTAGGTTAAAAACTGCTTTTAGGAAGTTCTGCTCATTCCTAATAGATCAACTTCTATTTTTCAGTATTAGCTAACTTTTTACCTAAAAAAGGAGCTCAGAAATTAGGGTAAGATTTTATATAGGAGGAATTGTGATCAAAAACACATTTTTGGAAACCCACCACATACACACACACACACACACACACACACACACACACACCAGGAAGCTACTAATTCATAAAATCTGAAATTCTGCAAGCCAGCAGATATCACTTCAGTAGCTTGAAATTAAAATTAACCACAGTAGTCAGGAGTGAGGGTCAACTTTGGTCATCCTAGCTTCTAAAAGGCGCAAGCAGGAAGATCACAAGTTCAAGCCCAGCCTGGACCACTAAGTGAGATCTCATCTTTAAAACAAAAGGGTGAAGAGTCAGGAATATGCTTCAGTGGCGCAGCTCTTGCTGAGCAAGTGAAAGGCTCTGGACACAATCTTCAGCATATAAAGAGGAAAAAAAAAAAGTGAAAAACAAACTCAGTCACGGTGGGGATATTCAGAACAGAAATTACCTAATGCTAAAAAGAAGAGCTTTTTTACCCACACGGTGAGCTGTCTCTCTTTTTAAAATTTATTTATTTGGTACAGGGATTCGCTACACAGCTCATACTTGTAGTGCTCCTCCTGCCTCAGCCTCCCCAGCACTGGGCTCACAGGCATGTGCCATCACCCCCTGATTTCAGGGCTGGCACAGTGAGCCCAGTGTTCTAGGGCTGACATAGCATGTGGTACTAGGGATGGAACCCGGGTCCTTGAGTTTGCAAGACAGGCACTTAAACCGCCAAGCTTTCTCCCCAGCCCTGAGCTGTCTTTTAAACCTCAACAGGACACTGTGGACCCAGTAGACCAGAGTCACCCAAAGTATGCTGGGTTCTAACTTTTAATAAAAAAAGGCAAGCGAAGTCTGGAGAGGAGATTCCCAGTGGTGACAAAGGGGCTATCAGCAGCCTCATGAAAACTATAGATTATCCGATCATCATGGAGAGCCCAACTCAGACACTGATGGACTCGACGCTCATGCTCGGGTGGAGCAAGGATTTCTACACATTTCCACCTGGATGTGTGGCCAGGGAGGCGGCTCTGACCCCATTCACACAGGGGCAGCCCCCTGAGCTTTCTGCTCTTCAACACAGCTCTGAGCCCTTCCAGCAGTTTCTTTTGAGTCTTCTTTTCTGATGTCTACTCAAGGGTGCATTGCTCATGGCTCCAGCACAAAGGGCCCCGAGAGGTGGGAAGGATTTGCTAGGGACTTTGATCAAACTCTGGATGGTGGAATTGACATTTTTGTCTCATCTTCCCACCCAATCTGGCTAGGGAAGATGTGGTCCCAAAAGGTGGCCAGTTCCAGACAGCTCCACCAGGAGCTCTCTTCTCATCTGGGAATGAATAGAACCTGAGAAGGTCCAAGTCAGAGAATATCTGCTTAGGGACCTCTAGGGATGAGGCATTCACAACCTTTCCATGTAGGTCTTCAGGTTTTTGTTTCCAATGCTGCCTTAGTTATCTTTCTCATTGTTGAGACAAAACACCCAACACTCCCAAGTTAAGACAGGGTTTATCTCACAGTTTCTAGAGGTTTCAGTTCCTAGCTGGCTGGCTCTAAGGCAGGGTGGCACAGCAGAGGGGCACTTCAGGGAAGGAAACAGTCCATGGCAGAGCAGGGCAGGCAGAAGGCAGCAGACAGCAAGCAAGCGAGACGTGACCAGCAGTGCCTTTCTGTCCCTTACACCTTCTAGAAATTGCCCCATGAGTCAATCCCAGCATCACATCTTTAATCCCAGAAACACACACTCAGGATCTAGCCAACTTCAAAAAGACCCACCTATGACTTGCATGAGGCTATGGGAGGACATCTACACAGCTGTAAGTCATACTAAAGACATGAATTAGCAGTGCAGTCAGCTTTCCTCCCCGGCTCTGGGCTTCCACCTAGTCCTCAGGATTGGAGCAGATGTTTCTGATTCCCCTGCATGCCACTGAGATTCCTGGCTCCCTAATAGGCCAGCAACTTATTTCTGAAGTACTTGGGACTATGCCAAAGGGCTTCAGCTCATGCCAACACCTTACTTAGGCAGCAGAGGGACAGGAACAATGACCCTGGGCAGTCCTGAACCAATCAGCACATGGATGTAAGTGGATAAATACTGTAGCTTCCTTCATGTGGGTGGGAACAACCATGAGGTGTGCTCGATGCCACCTCGCTGAGGTCCCAGCGATACCCGCAGCTGTCATGGGCCGTCCATTCCCCTACCCACTCCATTACTCTACTCTTGGTGCTTCCTGGGGTCCTGTCCTCAGTCAACCCCACTCATCCAGATCCTTACCTCAGGGATTATTTCTAGGATGGGTTAACAGAGAACTGCTCAAGATGCTTCACTCTCCAGGTGTAAGGCTCTGTAGTATACCACCTACCCACTGCTGCGCAACAATGCACTGAATTTCTCTCACCTAAATCAACATAAGGAAATCCTCACCCTCAAAGTGATGGTACAAGGAGATAGGACCTGTGGAAGGGGAGTCTACAGATGAAGTCAGTGCCCTTGTGAAAGGGGGTGGAGAACATCTCTCCCCTCTTTTCACCACGTAAGGGCAAAGTGAGATGATAGTGTCTATGAAGTGGGCCTCCTCCAGATACCGAGTCTCTTGGGACCTTGACTTTGGACTTTCCAGCCATAAGAACTGAGAGATACAAATGTTTGTTGTTTAAAACTGTTAACTCGATATTCTGTCATAGCAATCTGAGCTGACAAAGTCCATGGAAGGGTACGAGGGGAAGAAACTGAGAAAACAACTATTTTTCCTTGGTCATAGACTCAGTCCTAGTGATTCTACATCCTTGTACTGCAAGTCTTTCAGGTCAAGGTCAGGAGGGAAAGAGCAGCAGAAAAGTGAAGGGGTGACAAACATACTGAGGATGACAGCAATGAGTGTGTTCCATTGAGAGATTAAGGTGTGTCAAGCATGGTCCTATGAAACAGGCTCACTATGTCTAAGACATGGAAAGGAAAACTGAAGTCTGAAGAGGCTCCTTCACTTTCCCACAGTGCTGCAGCTTAGTACGCCACTGAGTAGAGGTGCGAAATGTAAGGGCCTCGGTCACCACACCAACCCTTTTTGTTTGGTGTACAGCATTAGTCGGTCTTCGCCTTCTGCTGGGAAACTGAGAAGAGACACAGTGTTCTCCTGTGTGAGAGAGAAAAACCAATGACAGAGGGTCCTTCCGGGAGAGCTGGCTATGACTCTGTCCATGCCTGAGGGTGTGCTGTCACCCACACAGGCCACAAAGCACTTGTCTGAGGCATGAGGGCTGGCCATGCAGTGAGTGGCCCACTGGACAATGGAACCCGTTCCTGCCAATGACAATGGGCTCCGACCTGCTCTCCACTAGCTAGGTCACAGGTTCCCTGTGCTTCCATGAGCCTCCGAGGCTGCTCATTTAGTCCCGCATCTTCTGGAAGCCTCATTTCTAGAAGGAGGCACACACTGTACCTACGTGCTTGCTTCTGATACCTGCTTTGGGACAGCCGTATTGATTTCTTCCCATATTAGATTTTGAGATAAAATCATCGTCAGAAACAGAGACGACTTCTCTACAGAGCTCTGCACCTCACAGAACTTGCTGGTGATATATTTGGATGACGACCCTTTACCGAGCATATACTATGTATGAAAACCCCCACCACTGTCTAGTCAGTCATTTTAGCAATCGCAGCCAAAGGGTGTTTTCAGCCCCACCTTACACATGAGAGGATCAAGGCCTGAATGAGACCAAGTGAACTCCCAAGGGTCATGGAGTGGGTAATGGCAGCATGGCACGTGGAAATACCTAAAGTCATGCCCCTCACCATGAGCCTGCCCCGCCCCCCCCCCCAACAGCAGCTCCTTCTGTGCTGAGACGTCACCTACCAGTCACCTACCAGACGCCCAACATTTTCCCTGACAGGTATGTCTTCTCCTTTAGGAAGTGTTTGCTGAATGCTTATATTCAACACTTGCTGAATGGCTAGCTTTGGGTTCAAAGGCACTTTGCTGAACACAGTGGACACCTGCTGGCTGAAGGCTCGGTGCCATTCCCTTGCTGCCGCCGCCACTGCAGCTAATCTTCCAGACTCCCGCAGGGAGCTGTCCTTTGAGTGACTCTTAGGCCATGGGTTTGGGGGAGGCTGGCACCATTTTCAGTCTCTCACAGCAAGCACATAGCTCAGGCTTTGTCAGTGAGAGCTTCACAGCCCCCGGCCACAGTGATTGGGCCCCAGGGACAAGTGATCAGAAGAATCCAGGCAGAAGTGATGAGTGACAGTCCTTTTCTTTGCTGACACTCCTGGCAGTGGTGGCCAGAGGTCCTCTGGTTCCGAGTTGGCTCTGTAGGTCCCACACAAGCCTCTTAGGGCCAAAAAGCACAGAAGAAGTAACACTGAGAAATCGACAAAGTCCTCTGAAACCATTTCAGCACCTGGACCCAGGGACGGACA
The DNA here is from genome assembly GCA_002564285.1 of Tympanoctomys barrerae. NCBI lineage: Eukaryota > Metazoa > Chordata > Mammalia > Rodentia > Octodontidae > Tympanoctomys > Tympanoctomys barrerae. The sequence continues at coordinate 7,712 of NDGN011550250.1, read as the reverse complement.
CCTGCTGTCAGCCCCGCTCCAAGACTTGTCCATTCCTGATTCTATGCGCTTGTTTTCCTTAAATTGACCTTGACCTGGTCTCAGTGCAGCTCAAAAGACCTTCACCTTGACTTTTAGTTTTTCCCACCCTGGAGTCCACACAAAAGTCAAAGTCTCTATAGGAAAGCTTTGCTTAAAACAAAAATCATTTTAACATTTCTAATTTGTGCCATCATGCCATCATTTCTATTTACCTGATGGCTTCAATTCATTAACTTCATTGCAAAGTTTCCAAACACCCTCGCAGGAAACAAGTTATACATAGATTATTTTCTCATTTTCATTTAAAGATGTTCTGCCATTCAGAGCTACATCTCTCTCCTGTTCAGACACCAGCTGCCACAGTCTGCACCCCTCACCTGCCCACGTGTCCAGGAAGCATCTGCCGCCTGGGACATGGCAGTGCTCCGGGATGAGGGGAACTCTTTGTGGCAGCAGGAGCTGTCCCATGACATCACTAAGCAGGAAGGCCCCAGAGAGAAAGGCTCAGAGTGAGTCCTGGCAGATGGATAATGTGGATCAGCAACAAGGCTGTGCAGAGTGGCTGGTGCAGCACGCGATCCTGATGCCTTGTGCATACATCCGGGAACATGTGACTAGAAGCTTTAAGCCTGCTGTAACTCAATTTGGGTGATACTTCTGGGTTTCTTCTTGTTTTGGTTTTTGTTATTTTCATGTTTCAACAGAGCATGGGATGAATCCACATTAAGAAGGAGAATGAAAAGAAAAAAAAATTCTAGTTATTCTATTCTCTTCCCACAAAGTCTTCCTGAAATAATTCTTGCAAAACCTTCTGCCCACTGGAAACTGTGCATATGATTAACTGCACACAAGCCCAACAGCTTGCATGTGTAGTTAATTTACTCCAAATTTCCATGCTGCATTATAACCCTAATGATCACTAATAATAGACAAACCCACATTTTATTGAGTAAGTAATTTGAGACATTATGATTTTTATTATGCGAATAGGATCAGGCTGACCAATTTACACTGGGCAGAGGAAGATAAATAACCAGGGAATCAATCTCTCCAGCAGCAGACTCTGTCTCTTGGCAAAATGATATGCATTGATTAGGAAAGAAAGCAGCCCCAGGCCCTTGCTAGGCAGTGGAGTCAATGAACTTCCATGTTCTAAGCCAGAAGGTCAGCAGGAAGTGTGTGTCTGCCCAGGACGTGAGGCAAAAGGCGGTTAGATGCCAGCTTTGGAGGGGACACAGGGCCCAGGGCTTGAGCTCACGGCCGCAGGTGCCAGCTCGGTGCTGCTCCCCTGATGCTGCCTGCATCTGAGCCTCCTTCTGTGCCTTCTTCTGGAGATGGGTTAGGTGCAGTGCAACCATGGGGTTGCCAGTGGGGCGTGTAGCCCATCCAGGTACAGAGGACATTGGTTCTTTACCAAGAGGTTCTGGAACCTGAAATCTGGGGTGGAAGAGGCACACATTTCATATCCATCTTGCAGAAAGAACCAGAGTGAATTTATTACATTCATGAAAGAATCTACCTAGATCCTCGTAGAGGGAAAGAATTATGGGGCTCCTGCAGGTCCTCTGAACTTGCATGAGAAAGTGGAGAGGAAGCAATGCTTAGAAGTACATTATTTACTACTGCTAGATTTGCCTGAATTTTGTCTGGAAACTAGAGCAAGGGAAGTTGGAATAAAAACACAGAGGAAAAAAAAAAAACCCACAAGCTCCCCAGTTCAATCTAAGATCCTCTTCGGAATGGCTTCAGCTCTTGCAATCTGTAGTGATCAGCTCTGGCTTTATGAGTGGGAAGGCTCTTTGTCGTCTTTATCCTTTTGGAATTCTGATGCTCCCAGGTGTGGACTGGTCTCTAGTCTTCCCATGTCTTGGTCCTCCCAGGCTCCCTCTAAGCAGACAGCAGCATCTGCAGACTTGATAAGCACGACCCCAGAACCCATCGGCTTTGGGCTGACCGAGGAAGGACACTGTCAGGGGACCACAAGAGGAGTGGCAGGTGGAACCATCACCTGGGGAGGTAGCCACTGGAGGTGGAAGGCTTTCCACAGGGGGCAAAGTTTTGACCAACAGAGGCCGCTAGATAAGGGGGTGTTCAGTGGGGAGGTAATGGGCCTTGCAAAGAGAGGAAGCTAAGAAGCAGCAGATGTCACACATACGGGCAAGCAAAGTTTCTGCATTTACAGTGGCATTCATTTTTATTTACGGTGAAGACAGTCCATGAGGTCAGTATTTATGTCACGGTAGACACTTCTGGGAAGGACACCGGGACCAATGGCAGCAGATGCGATGCATGATACATATTCATGCGCACTCTCCTCCCCATGGTTCTGCTGCAGAGAGGGAGGTCAATAAAGGTGAAGTGCGCATGTCTGACCACCTGATGGTCACTAGAGGTGTCTGATGGACAGCACTATCCCCAAGGCCCCAAGGATGTGCTTCAACAAAGATGTGGCTGGAAACCCATGAGAAGCATTCTCCCTGGACATATGTTCTGGCCAGTGTTGGCTAAATAACTTCTTTGCTCAAAATCCGAGCCCCCAGTACAGCTTCCTTTCCCCCATCCAAGCTCACTATAAACTGGGGGGAAAGCACCCAGAAAGAGATCTAAGAGTTTAAGCTCCATCCCTGACAAGGCTAGGGGACTTCTGCCGTCTGCGTACACCAGTGCTCTGAGACTGCTTTGCACAGGATTGGAAGGATGAAAGGTGTCGCAAGAATCAAACAACACCAACTGATTTCACAGTAGCTGGGCACTAAAAAGTGAGTGGAGAATGGTGCCAAACATCAGCTTGGAGAGGATGAAAGGAAATGAAGGTCAGGGACCGCTGTGAGATTCCACGAACTCGAAGCTCGCAACAGTGATGAGTGCTAACCATTTTCTAGTCGCTCTTTTGTACTCAGTCCCACTGCAAGAACTGTAAATGGATGGTATGCCACAAATTGCCTTCAGAGCAGCCTTGACGGTGCATGCTGTCGCGCGGCCTTCTTAGACATGGGGATTCAGACACACAGGAAGATGCAACTATTTGCCCAAAGTCATGCAGCTGGTAAAGAAACGGCTACTTATAATGGGGTCTGGAGGGGCAAGTGTGGTCACAAGCATTTATAACACATCAGACACCCGAGTGTGCTTGAGCTGACTCCAGGATGATGGCAGGCCCAACCTAGGAGGCCATCAGGCGTGGTTTCCTGGAAGGAGCATCTACCTGGTAGAAGTCAGTCAGTTGACAACTGGAGGAGAGCGCAATTCAGGCAGAGAGACAAGGGTGGACAGAGGTCCAGAGAAAGGCTCAGGTGAAGAAACAGAGGCCAGAGGCATGGGAGGTGGGACACTAGTGTCCTCTGACTAATCAACCACCACCGCACATCCCCTGGGGTTCTTCCAAGAGAGAAAGAGCGAGGACACTGGCCACCACTCAGGACTTGCCAGCATGCGGAGTCAGGAGGCCTATGTGAGGATGGCCAGGCGCTCACCAGGGTCAGCACTGGCAGCTGTGAGCCCGACACCTGGGCAGCCACGCCAAGGGTACCATGGCGGACATCCAGCCTTGCCTGTGCCACCTGACTGCACACACATGCGCGTCTTCTGCTTCTGCTGTGCGTGCCGGGCGGAAGACGCTGCTGCTGTCCTAGGCTCACCCGCCTAGGGCTTCCTGTGGGACAGAGGGCCCCTTCTCAGCCTCCTCTCACGTGGTCCTCCATGAATTCTCCTTCAGGAGAGCTGGAGCAGCTTCTCTGGCAGGGGATGCATAAGGAGAGGCCAGGGCCTGGGGGCCAAACGGCCTGTCCACACAGAAAAGGCACTTGTTGGAAGGCCAGATCAAGGCTCTGCAATCCCTGAGCCAGACTCTTACACAGCACTATCATGAAACAGAATTTTCCTTGGGGTACAAGGCAGCCAGAATTTTCATAGTTTTAAAAATATTTTTACATAGCAGATCAAGTTCAGTTTGCCTGCATTAAATTTTTGAATGCAATGTAGAGGTCAAATATCAAATCATATTAATTTGAAGCCATTAAAATCCCCCTTTGTGACAGTCCTTAGCTTTGAAAAAATCATCTGGGAAGGAATGCAATGCAAAGATGTGGTCATGACATGTATATTTGTAAATGATCATCTATATATTCTTTTGCCCTTTTTTTCTTTAAAGAAAGCATGTTTTTCTGATTGAAGTGTTATCTATACATTCCACCAATCTCCAGTTTCTAAAATCATAATTATATCACCTCTAGACACGTGAGTACCTCAGTAATTTCCTCCTAGACTCTTATTTTTCTGTGCATGTCAGGGACATGTTAGTGTATATTTTAGTAATATTCTCCATAATTGGAATCACACCCCTCCTTCATTTTCCATCTAATGCTGTGTCATGAACACGGCTTCCCACTTGGTCATTAGAATGAGAGTCTGCATCTAGAGATGGCCTTTGCTGTGTTTTCTCTTCGGGAGACCATCCAGGAGCTCAGCTGCGGACTAACAACGTGCACAAGGGAAACAAATACTTACAACGGGCCAACGGGGTGCTAGGTGGCCAACAAACACAAAGACAGAGAGAGAGAGAGAGAGAGAGAGAGAGAGAGAGAGAGAGAGAGAGAGAGAGAG
>NDGN011550245.1:0-24819 GCA_002564285.1 Tympanoctomys barrerae | reverse complement strand
CAAGTGCAAGGGCCTGAGTTCAATCCCCGGTTCCACCAAAATAAATAAATAAATAAATAAATACCCTCTTGGAAATATACTTCATTATATATGGAATCATTTTAATATTTTTTGGAAATACTCATCTTTGCTGTGACCCTGAAATAGCCTTCTCCAGTGACTTTTTTGACCACCGGTTTAATTTACACAGCAAGAGCCACAAAGGCCCACATATGCTGTCTCTCTGTGAGCTTTCTGAACTTCTTTTCAGTGAATTTTCCACCATTTCTTATTATTTCAGTTTGTTTTAATGATTGCAAAATATTAAAGCCATTAGAAAAATGGCTTGTCATTGCCAGTAACATCCATTACAGAAAAACATTTCTGTATATTTACTATAGAACATGAATATTGAATGCATTGATTTGCTGAACTTTTCATTCTTGGGATGACCCCATCATACAGGACAAAAATGTCAGCCTCCAATAGATTTATAGAACCTTTACAAGTACTAAGAACAGCACAATTTTAGGGAAGTAATTCCAAGAACTGCCTTCATTTGAGATGTCAATTATCATCTCTGTGATATTAATATTTTTTATATTGTGATAATTGTACATGTAATAGTGATTGCGTGTGGAACCTGGTCATTGGTTTTCTTCACTTCATGAGGAGACCTAGAATACTGGGGTTCAAACTTCCTGTATCTTTTCTAGTTACTGAATCGGTTATTTGCTGGAACAAATAATCTGACCTCCTGAAACTGGAGCAAAAAGAGCTTCATTTGACTCACAGTTACAGAGTTCAATCCATGAACTGGTTAAAAACTGATCAGAAGGCAAGAATATCATGGCAGGAAGATATGCCACAACAAAGCTGCTTTTTGTGGTGGCAGGCAAACAAGGAGGAAACAGCACTGCCAAGGAGTCCAAGCTCACCACCCTGGACCTATACAGACACAGATTTTACTACGTATTTTATTAGTCCCTTGTGGCCCCCATGTAAAGCATGTTGGCAGTTCACCTCAACCACAGCATCCTAATGTTTACCAATTTTATACACAAACACTTCTCTTTAAACCATATTTAATCTCCAAATGAGAAAAGGTCATACTTCTGGATAACATAATACAACAATACTATGGCAAAACAAAATCACATCACTGTCTTCCTGAAAGCCTTAACAGCCCCAACACTGGTGAAATGTCCAAGTTAAAATGTCTTCTGATACTTAAGTCAAACTGTTAGCCATCAACTACTATAAAGATAAGAAAGATTAAATAAGCAAAACAAGACTGAAATCCAGCATGACAAATAATAGGTTTTATAATTTCATGTTTAATGTCCAGGCAGATTGTAGTGAGTTCTAAAAGACATGAATGATCCTACCTTTATATCCTTGATATTGGTAACCTTTTTGTTGAGCTTGATCTACTCATCACATCCAGCTTTTCTCACCAGATATTCTGCATTATGACCTCTCCAAATTCCTGTGGTCTTGACTGCACTGTGATGTCATTTCCCACAGTTTTATACCCTGCCCTCTCAGGGGCTCCTTACTTAACCTCTCAGGTCTTTCTTTGAATGAGATTGGAAGCCTCCCTGACCCCCAAAGCCTTGCACTCTGCGTACTTGTAAAAGCAGTAGCATGTATATAATGCCAAAGTATGCTGCTAATGAGAATAGTTGTCAAGCGTCCCTGCACCATGAATTTAGAAGTCTCTGAGTTTCTGGATGGCACACCACAGTAAAATGAACCTCTGCTACCAATTCAAGAGGAGGCCCTTCTGTATTAGGGATCCCAAGGTTTTTCTCCTGAAGTGAAAAGTTAACACTTTTCCATTGTTGAACCTGCTATGGGTTATGACATGCTGTTACCTTAAATGCCCAGAAGCCATCTTTCTCCTTGTCCCTGTGCAAAATTTGATTTCCTCATAATGGTATTAAATTTCTTCATGAACCATATCTCCTTTGTTTTCAGAGTTACACATGCTTACTTTGGTGCCAAAATTTACATTTTTTATGTTTTTCTGCTTTGCTTTTTTCTTGCAGTTTTCATGATAAGTATACCTAACACTAGCCAGCCTACCCATATCATAGCCTGAACATCGGGCTGCCTTAAAATTTCCTCCACCAAAAATGCACCTAATATAATAGAAGTCTACCTTAAAGTCTCAGGACAAAGTCAAATATAAACAAGTTTTTGCCAGTCCAACAAACATGCTATTTACAATGAAGTCACTGTACCTACCAGAAACCATATGGGCCCAGCTCGTACTGTTCACCCTTTTACCAGCATTCAGCTCACCTGTGCCTATAAGAGCTACCTAGATGCACACAGATGTGTTCTCTACTAATCCATCGGTTGGTTCTCAAGCAAATCTCGTTGCTGATCCACCTTAAGCATAATAATTATGCTTGAGAATTATTACTAGTTTTATTAAAACTGTCATTTTACATGCAGGATTTTTCCTGAAAATTATGAAAATATATTTATATTATGAATTATGGGTTTGTACTGAGGCATACCTATGTGCATATTCACATGGATAACATTTAGTTTTAATTTATATCTAAATTTTCTATTATAAGTTATTTTGCAAGAATAATTTATGCAAAAAGAATAATTATAAAGAATTATGTTTATATATTTCTCATTGCCTTAATCTTTAAAAATAGTTTGCACTAATTTTTTCTTTGAAATATTATATTTTGAAAATATTGATCTGTGCAGAGTGCCCATCTGTTCATTTGGAAGCATGTGCATCTATTTAAAATAACAAACAAAATTTTAGCTCTCTCTAAAGTTAATTTATTTGAATTTATTAAATATCTCTTGGAGCTTAGAATATCATTAGAATATTAAATTCTTTCTTTAAAAAATCCATCTTCTGAGATTGTCATATCTTATTGACAAGTGCTGATTGCTAAATAATAAGCAGAAGGGGATTAGCAGTCTCTGAATTAACTGTTTTCCCAGAACACTAAAATTGATACCAATTCTGCTCACTTGTTTTTAACAAGTGAAAACAAGAAGCACTAGAAAGAAGATGAACAAAGAATTTAAATTGGTAAATAGATATACTTCCCCAAAGAAATTTGACAGCAGACATGAAAGAAAAGCACTAATAAGACTATCTTGCTTGCATCTTACAGAGTTTGGTTTAATGGGTGTGATTTTATTGACCTTCCTTACAGATTACCTGTTTGCTAGGAGGAGGGCTTGAGTCTTAGAATTACTCATCCATGTCATCAAAATAGCAGTGCTATCAGAGGTGGTTAGTTTATGCCAAGCCTATAAAAGCATATGGAAAATATCCTTTCTAAGGATTAAGAATACTAGCATTCATACATAGGCTTGGCTCTGAAATTCACAAAATTATTTAAGTTGCTAGAATTTTAAATTCGTCCTCATAAAGCAAACAGCTTTTACTAACTATTGCATGCCAGAGCATGGGTTTATCACTGCATATAAAGCAAGTTCTTTTGGAGGCTTCATTAACTCTTTCAAGACTTTTAAATTATAAAGGCTTCTGCATTAGTTTACATGACTATGAAGGCTTTCAGACCAAAAGTAAAACCAAAAGGCAGCTAGCTTAATACAAAAGAAAAAAACTCACTCATTTTACCCAGTGCAGTAGAAAAAACAAAAAGGCAAAAGGAGAAACGAGGAGTGAATGAAGAAGCCTATAGAACTGAGGTGTTTTCAAAATACTCACTGTGTTATAGAATTTAAAATTTAGAAGGTGACCATTTAAATATAAGACATAATTTCAATAATATTGTTACCAGTTCAAAAAATTCCCTAAGGAGGAAAATATTCTGACCTCCTAGTTGAGTGAAATACAGGTTAGATAGGATTCGTTTATGTTATAATTTAAAATTATATCCTCAATATCAAATGTAGAGCTTTGGCATTTCATATAAACCTACGCTTCTCATGTAAACATGGTATTTAACAGGCAGATCTGAAATTATTTTACACAATACTAATGTCACAACAATAGGAAGCTTCTATGGACAATGTCTTAGTCCCTAAAATCATTCTAAAAACTAACATTGCAAATTCACAAAAAAAAAAATAGTTCACCAATGAGTCATTTGTAAATGATAGTTGTTCCTATTTTAGATTGCGAATCATATTTGATACTTGCCCAATTTATTTTAGCTTTGCTAAAACTAAACAATTGCTGAATTGTTTACATTCAGAAGTGTGTTTTGACTATGTTCTGTGTACTTAAAAATCAGTTCACCCTAGTATAATTTTGAAGGTTTTTTGTTTTGTTTTGTTTTTGAGATAGGATCTCACTTTTTTGTGCAGAGTGACGTTGGATTACAGGTGTGCACTATCACATTTGCCTACACCATAGCTTCTTGAGTTTCCAAGGGTAAGATCACAGACAAACATTAATAAATGTTGTTAGCAAACAATACTAGAATACATGATTCATTGGTAAAATATGGTAGCTTTTTCGTTCAAAATGATTTCAGTAATTTCATTTAATCATTCATTATTCTTGACATATGCTGTTATAGATTTCTGAGATTAACTAATTTAACTTATTAATTGTTGTCTTTCTTTTGAAATATTTATTTTCTTTCCTAAATGTGTGAAGACACCACTTCCTTCTAGAACTTTCTCCTGTTCTTCTAAATGAGTCCTTTAATCTTTTGAAAATGTGAATTATATGATCATTTTATTGTTGTTTATAATAGAAATTTAGAGAAAGAGAGGATACATAGATGTAGGAATAATAAGTATTTTTCTTTTGCACAATTATAAGGTTCAGGATTTATTTGTAGTAATGAATGCTAGCAGAGTCAACACATATTAAGACTTTCTTTAGTTAAGAAATCTAATCTTATCCAAGTGGTGTAGGTTAGAGCTGGGACAAGAATGACCCACCCGGTGAATTATTTGGGAGCTAGTGAAGCATGTTAAGTCCTACTACATCTGTAGGCAATATCAAAACTCTAGGTCTAGTGCCAGAAATAATTCTTATTTGAAGATTATTTCCACTTCATTTTATTCTAGTTTTCAAGATTCATAAATGTTATCTTACCTACTAAGAACTCAGTTTAAGAATCTTCTGAGATTTATGATCAAGTGTACAGATACCGTGATACTACTCTGTTGCCTGCTGCATTAAATTTGGTCTTTTATTCAGAACTTTTCTTTTCTCAGGTCCTAGCTAATTTCACCAGCATTTCTGGTTTTGCAGTGCAGCATTCACACTCAGTTGTTTCTTTTTCTAGTGCCTTTACATAGGTCACTGTCTCCCTACTTCCCACTTCACATTCAAACTCATTTCTCCTTGAATCACCTCTCAGGCACCATCTCTCTTTCAGACTCTGTCACTCTATTAAAATCTGTACATCCAGCTGAGTTTCTGTTGTTTGATATTCCTACGACAATGTTCAGACTTTCATTGTTCACAAACCGTATTCCTTTGGTTGGTTTCAAATCTTGTTTCTGCTTACTCACAATGTAACTGTTTGATGAAGGGCTCTAGCTTTACAAATCTGAGGACTGATTCATTTTCCATAAATCTCTACTTGATGCAATATCTGTCCTAGAGCACTCTACTTGAGGTATCTTGATTGAAATCATCCAATGTTTAGGCTCTAAGGACATGTGTAATGTAGTTTTGCATTAAGAATTATTGAGTGAAACTTTTTAAAACTATCAATTGAACAACAAAGATCTAGTATATCCATAGCATTTTACTGTGGGCACAGTTGAGTTATATTTTTTCTTTAAGAAGTTCCATCACTGTCCAAGAGCTCGAAAGCTCATTCCATTACTGTAGTACTGAGCTTCAAAGCCAGTCTCCTGCGAGTATCTGCTAGGAAAGTGATGGGACTATACAGCTTTGACTTCACTTCTAAGCATCTGCTGCTGCCTCAGGTAATGTCTGTGCCTACAGAATGAGACTGGGGGAGGAAGGCAACTAAATTTTAAATTTTAATCTCAGAGCAATGTGCCGTGGGACATGATTATATTTTTGCCATAAATTTCCAATGCATAGTTCAGAGTCTCATTGTTTTATATATCTAGTGCTTCCATATCAGACTTCGTAAAACTGTTTTTGCATTTGTTCCATAACATAAATTTCATTTCAGTTTGTGCTTGCCGTGTATGTGTAATCTATCTATCTATCTATCTATGCCCAAAAATGCCACTCTAGTAGACATTTACTGTGGCCTAAAGGTCACAACACTTACAGACATGCCTGCAGATGTGCAGGTGCATTGAATTGTAAGTGCAAATGCTCCAAGCAGCTTCTTATACCCAGCTGCAATTGGATTCACTTGAATATGATATAGGCCAGTGGTTTCCAGTGTCTGAATACAGCCGTGGCAATACATTCAGAAGCATTGTGTGATGCAGGTGCATGCTGGAGGATTGATACTTCAGAGCTTCCACGGTTTGACTATTTGATGGTGTTATAATAACTTCCTCTTCAAAATATACTCTCAGCCTTTCAAAAGCAGATAGAATGACATTTCACAAACACAGTAAAGTCCAGGAAACAGATGGGCAGTGTATCCACCTAAGTATGTATATTTCTTTCATTGTATTTTGATTATGTGAATAGTATTTTTTAATTCTTATTCCTTGTGGCTGATTACTCTAAAATAATTTAATTTGCTGGATTCGCCTACACAGTACCATTTTCAGTGCTGTATGAACAGGAATCCTTGTGAAATGAGCATATGATAGTAGGAGACACTTCCCCACTTACATTACAAAATTAAAAGCGCTAAAAGACAACTCATATTAATGACTCTGAGTAGCTATCATGATACTTGCCTAACAAAACAACATAGTTTGCACATATGTGAAACATATGGGAAATAAAGTACAATAGAAAAATGAACAGATAGCTAAATAAGTGTCACATTTTTATTTACCTATCTTTATTCTTACCCCAAATAGAATATAAGTCAAGCTTATTAAAAGTGATGCTGAAATACAGTCAGTCATGTGAACATTAGTTTCAAAAAACATCCATGTGATAAAATTAAATTGAAATACTCTTTTGTATTGACATAGCAAAACTGTTTTGAGATACCTTTGAAGTACTGTTTTTATGAATAATATTGAAAGTGATTTTTTTCCTCCTCACAGGCAGATGAGATTAAAGAAATCAGTTTAATTTTAACTAGCATACTAGTAAATGGAAGCCAGATCTCATACATGCAAATAATTTGCATGATTATAAATTGTTAAGATTTTGTTTATGTGAAATGATTATCCTGTCGTTATAACAAGTGTAAAGAGTTCCTAGGATAGCAAAGAGAAGTAAGTGCATAATAATCAACATAGCCAAAAAAAGAACTGTTTATGTTACAGAAGTGTCAGTTCACAGGATGTTGTGAACTATGCCAACTTAGTGATAGAGAAACCACTTTATTAAAAGATTGCTGGGCTGAGTTTTTTAAAAATAAGATTTCTGTTTTAGCCTGGATAGTTTCCTCTGACAGTGTAGAATATATTTGGATAAGTTGTAATTTGTCTGGCTCATGGAGGAGCAAGTGTACATCTCTGTGTGTAAGTGTGTGTGTTTTTGTTTGTGTGTGCTGAAGAAACAATGAATGCAGACCACTGCTACATCATTAAAATCTTTCTGCAGAAAACAATGAGGTGTGAACTGCCAGTCAAAGGCCTTGGCTTATCAAGGTTGGAGAGGAGACAGAGGATATGTGATGGGCACTTGGCTTAGATTCTGTAGAATTAATCTACAAAGCACTGTGTCAGCCATAAACAGAGATGGGTGCCTATTCTGTTTTTCCAGGCAGCTAATTAGGTGTTATGAAAGCTTATGTTGTTGAAAGAAGGTAAATTAAAATGAAAAAGAAAAATAGGAACAAATAAGAAATGGACTTCCATTTATAGAGTTGTCTACTTAGAAACAATGCAAATTTTAAGATGCTTTTAGAAACATTGCTTACCACCCACCACAGTAATCGAAGAGCACTATTTTTATTTAAAGTTGTTCACAAACAGAAATAAAACCATTTCATTGACAGTCATAAAGCACAGGAAACTTTTACATTCTTGTCTCCCAACACCAGAACACTTTAGAACTTTTTTACTGATTCTCTGAGTTATGGATTTTTATTTTCAAACTTCTATGACATATTTATTTCTTCAGTGTATTAAAATAAATCAGACGGACACCAAAAGCATATACACAATTCTTTTTCTGGAAACTGTGTGCCTGTTAGCAGATGTATGAATATTTGCACTCCAGAGGCAACAGGTAAATTTAGAATTAAGAGTGGAAATCCTTTTATATTTTCTAATGTTTCCCTAAGTGGTAACAGATTAGTTGCCAAGTATTGCTGCTTTGGGGTATTGTATAGTGCTTTGAAGACAGAGAAAATAAGTTTAAATTTCTGATTTCTGATAAATTCCTGCCTAAAGCAAGATAGAAAAGAATAAAGAGTTAGATTCACTATGAAATAAGGTATTTTTTGACTGGTTCCTTGTCTTGTTTTACTTGTACGTGACACCACAGAGTTGTTGCACACAGAGTGTTCTGCTAATTTTCCAATATATATATGCATGACAGAGCCCTGCTTTATCTTCCTTAATCCTTACTGATTTAAATAACATTTTGACTTCAAATTTTAATCTTATTCATGGTAATTGTTGGGATATTTCACATATTGTCAAAATGGCTATATGTTCCTAATGATATAGTGACATTACAAAATTAAAATCATAATGAACAAATCAAATTGTAGAAACCTTTGAGGAAGGCTGCTAAAATCCAATCATTTAAGGTCTGATAATTTGGTCTTTTAATTGTATTAAATTCTGAAGTCAGAGTTAGTTAAGTTGCTGATTTTGTCCTATATTTTTACTCTCAGGATTATAAGGTAAAGGGAAAGATTAAAATACTAATTTTAATTTTTTAATTAAAAAATCTATCAGTTACATTTACACATAATATTATTTGTATTTGAATAAATATATATTTCTATGTTTAAAAGAATAATTATCTTAATAATGACATGTCTTATAAATGTTGAAAATTTCTGTGATTTACTTATATTTCTGTTATGAGACCTACTTAAATTTCAGGAATGCATTGGATATAAACTTTACATTTTCTAAAAATTTTGGACTGTGCAATAGAAAAAGCTCAATTTTAACACATATGTACAGATAATCTGTGTATGCATTTGTGTATGTGTTATAGTTATAGTTCAGTTGAGAGAAAACATATGATTCTACAGTTATTTCAGTCAATGTATACTCCTTGCAAAAAATTTCATTAATTGCACAAAACTTAAAACAGTGAAGGTTCTTGCATTTAGATACTTCTCTTCAGAGGATATATAGGAATCAGATGTACTGATCAGTGTGAGCAAAATGATTCTTAACTTTGAGAAAAGGTTATTAGATTGTCCCACGGTATTGCAAGGAATCATACATTTCAGAGGTTAAATGCTATAAATTTTCTCTATAGCAACAACCGCACAGAGTTTTATCTGTTGGAGTCTGGAATTATTTTTCCTTCGCTATATAAACATGATTAACTTTGGTTTTCTTATTTGCATAGTACTGGAGGTATGCTTTTTTTCTTGGTTGGGATCCATTCTGTGAGTGGACAACCATGTACCAAAGAAAAGATGAAACTAAAGTAAATAGCATTTCAGTAATCTCAGATTAGAGCTGAAGAAGCAAATGGATATTGAATTAAATATTTCAGTTTTTATTTCTTTTATCCCATCCTTAAACTTGTTTTCTTATACACACTCCAATTCTATGTAAATGATGGCTATTTCGAGTAGTTACTTTTTTTTTCTTGATTTCAGTGGTCAATAATGTCACATATCTGTGCTGGCATTCATTCTCTCCAAGGTATGGAGAGCCATTGGATTATTTACCTTTACAGCCTTAGGTAGAAGAGTTTCCACTTTATTATTCTTTGTTATACAATTTTAGCATATTAAAGGGATTAAAACATATAATAAAAGACAAAAATTGCACAAATTCTCTCTGTATAACTCTGCTTTTCTTAAATGCCTGAATTTGTAGTAGCCTTTCCTGCCCCTTGTGTTCTTCTTCTTCCCTTTTTCTCCTTTTCATTTTGTGCCCAGTCAGTTATTTGCCGTAGATCATCTATACTTGACCCTTGGCCATTCACTTTATACTCATAGATTCTGTTGTTTATACAGAAGCATTCATCAAGGCCTAACTGGTCTGAAAAACTTAAAAAGAAGGCAAAAAAATTGAAGCATTAGCTGTTCCTTGCAATAGGCCAATGAAAATCAGCAGTACAATTATCAAAGCTATTCTGTGTATATACACCTATATTTCCCTTCCTTCTTTCTTTCCTTTTTTCATTGCCCTCATCTCACAGTGTTCCCTCCCATTGAACAGATTCTTTCTATTTCACAGTATCTATTTTTTAAATGTATTAAGTACAGGCTCTACTGGGTCTCATTACACAGATCCCACTGTAGTGATTCTCCTGTTTTCAGCCTCCCAAGCACTAGGATTACAAGCGAGCGCAACTATGCCCAGTCTCAATGGTTGTCTCAGTGAGCCTGGGAGGCAGGGCTAGCAAGCATGCCTGCTCACAGTATCTATTGTATCTTTTGGATTTTATTTACTCTCTCAGGCTCTTACACTAGGGAGACAATATGATGTTTACCCTTATAAGTCTGGGTTTTCACCAGTTTTGCATGATTATATCTGGCAATCTGAAAAATTAAGTTGAAGACAACAACATGCAATATTATAATCATATTTGAATTCCTATCATTTTGTTAAGTGAAATTCATCATCATTTCTTTTTTATCATTTTTGTTCTCTTTAAGAGATAAAAAAAATGGGTTTATTCGATATTCTTCACTGTGAAGTGCTATTGTCAAAATTATGGTCTGATCACAAGATGAACAACTTATAATGCATCATCATCAGTACTCAAAATTTGTTTCCTTGGTTAGGACATAAAGCAGTCAAATAGAAACTGCAGATTTTCAGCAAACAATAAAATGCAAACAATAATTTCATGTTGGTGGTTTGAAATTCAAGGTTGACTTATACTTTCTCACATTTCTGTGTCTCTTTTTCTCTCTTCTTGAATTTATATTCAGTTCAATCAGTGCTAGTTATCCAAATAGCTGAAATGGAAGTCCAGTCAATACTGGAATGTGAAACTGTATTGGCATATTCCAAAGAGTATATTTGTTGTAAATAAATTCCAGAAAGAATTATATCTCTAAAACATGTATAACTATTAAATAAAATAAGACCGTTTCCCATAATCTTTTTGAAGGATAAATTTGGTTACATAAATTCACATTATTATCGCTATCACTTATAAAAGGTTATACTATGATTTCTACTCATAGTAGGTAAAGATAGCAGTACAGAACTTTATAATTTAAAAATTTTACTTTTCCTTTTACAAATTCTTATCTCAGCTTTAATTTAAAAATATAAGAAAGATTCCCAGATGTTATATTTCTTGCTGTTTTTCTCCTTTTATGAGCAAACTTGGTCATACATGGTGTATGAGTTTATGGGTATATAATTCAGTTTAAGATTAATTTTCAGCACTGTTGAATGTTTCTTTCTATCACAGGAAAATACTTTTTAACAATGACAAATTTAAAATAGAGGTAAACTACTTACTTTTTAACATGAAAGTGAATGGTACATGCTATGAATTACCATGTTATTTTTATTCTGTTAAGACATTATTTTGATTTATAAGGCAGTGTGTATTCTCTTAGAAAATTACATTATTGCTAAAACCCTTTTAGATAAAATTTCTGTGAGCTAGTTTTAGTTTTGGTTTTGATTTTTGGTGAGAGATTAATTACAATCTTTAAATATGAAGTCATTTTTAAACATGATTTAAAAACAATTTACACAAATTTGGCAATTCTATTACTTTTTTTAACTGCATCTATCTTTTATATAGCCCTTTAACCTCACACAAGACACTAAACATGGAGGGATTATCTAACGTCAATTAAAAGGTAGTCCCCAGGGTTCCTAAATGTGCTGGGAATTCTACTCCCATTACGTAGAGGTCAATTGTAAATATTCTCCTCTGAACATAAAAGTCCCTGATTTTTCAAAAGGATCATTAAAATACTGGAAGCAACTGTTTATACTGGATAGAAAAAACTGAAAGGTGTATTTCAAAGTTGTGGTTAAAAATATTGGGGTTAGAAATACTGGGGTCAATGAAGGTATGCATTAATGAAGGAATTTTTTTTCATATTACCTAGGCCGGTATCTTTTTAAAGGGAGCATTAAAAATGTTAAAGATTTTTCAGTGTGTCTATTCCAAAGGAGAAAGTAAAATTTCTCACAGAAAACATTGCTTAAAATAGTATCCCATGAATTGTCACTTTTTCTAAAATATACCTATTGAATAGAACGATCTGGTGCGTACTTAACCCACAAACAGAAAGCTGAAGTGAAGAAATCTGATTACGTGATTCATTCGATATCTAATAAAATAGAAATGTGCACACTCTGACAAGCTTATTCATAATACATTCTGATAGAAAATTTTATTTGCCACTCTCTGAAGGAAAAGTAGGCTTTGGAAAGAAAACTTGCATTGTACGACTATCACCAAACTAAAAATTTTAAGTAAAATAAGGATAGGAAACTTTTTAAAAAGTGGCTTAGTGCTTGACTGGAAGTTTGCAGTCCCATTTTTGCCATTATTTGATTTGAAAAATTAATCCTAGTAATCGTTTTTGAAATCTTCTGTTTCCAGGATGGGATCTACAGAACAAAGACTGACATCCCCAGGAGATTAGATTATGATGATGTTGTACTCTATGGAGAATGATTCTCCAATGGCCACTTTTTACTTCTACTTAGGCCATGGGAATTCGTTAATATCTAGAGAATAGGCTTAAATAAGACCATTGTCTCAGCCAGCAGGTTTATGCAACCATCCTGAAATGTTTTAATTATTGTTTTCTTTTCCTTTTTAATTAAGAGACCAGAGGTCAAGCAAGCCCACTGAGAGCTGATCACAGCTTCTGTAGAAATTCAAAGGAAACCCTAATGATTGGATTTGCTGTTTTCTCTTTTGTTTTGCAGAACCAGAAGAGTGTGTCAATTGCACAGATGAATGCCGAGTGCTTGGTCATTCTGACAGGTGTTGGATGCCACAGTTCCCTGCAGCCAATCAGGCTGAAAACGCAGATTACCGCACAAATCTCTTTGTACCCACAGTTGAAGCTAATGTTGAGACTGAGACTTACGAAACTGTGAATCCCACTGGGAAAAAGACTTTTTGTACATTTGGAAAAGACAAGCGAGAGCACACTATCCTCATTGCCAATGTGAAACCTTATTTAAAAGCCAAACGTGCCCTGAGCCCTCTCCTCCAAGAGGTCCCTTCCGCATCCAGCAGCCCCACAAAGGCCTGCATCGAGCCTTGCACCTCAACAAAAAGCTCACTGGAGGGGTGCGAAGCAAAGCCAGGAGCCCTGGCCGAAGCAAGCGGTCAGTACATGCCCACTGACACTCAGTATCTGTCTCCAAGTAAGCAACAGAGAGACCCTCCCTTCCTGCCCTCGGATCAGATGGCAAGGGTCTTCGCGGATGTGCATTCCAGAGCCAGCCGGGACGCCAGCGAGATGGGTGCTGTGCTGGAGCAGCTCGACCACTCCGGCCGGGATCTGGGCAGAGAGTCCGTGGATGCAGAGGAAGTTGTGAGAGAAATCGATAAGCTTTTGCAGGACTGCCGTGGGAATGACCCTGTGGCTGTGAGAAAGTGAGAGAGACAGATGGGGATGGGGTGGGAGGCATTGGGATTTTCTTGTCTCTTCTGTTGATTGAAGAATGCTCACCCTTGGGGGCAACCTATTTCACAGGGAGGAAGAAGACCAATGCCGCTCTAAGGCTTTTAGTGAACATCTGAAGTGCCCACAAGTATGTTCTTTTCATTGATGTTTCTTTTTTCAGAGATAAGAATGGTTTTGTTTTGACCAAACTTATATTAGGACGAAATTAATGATGTTTAAAGAGAAAAGAGAAGAGAAGCAAAAGAAGAGAAGAAAGAGGAGGACGAAATATGCCACTTACCTTTTGACAATCTGTTAGGAAGGTTCAGTGTGCAACATGAAGTATTTCTGATCACTCTAAGACTGTGCTCCGTGATTTATGCTGACCTAACTGTTTACCTATAAACCCCATAAAAAGCAGGGTCATCATCCGTGATCTGTGGTGGAGTTCTAGCAGTCATCGCAGGCTTCTACTGAAAGTCCTGAGAAGACCTTGCAGTAGTCCAAGCTACACCAAACATTAACACATTTGTGGTAAACATTTCTGTATAAAGTTACCTGCCACACATATAAACACAAAGAACATTCCATATCATTAGTCAAAAACGAAAAAAAAAAGAAAAAAAACTTGATCATTTGTAAGACACCTCATGTCGTATAAAAGTTAAATGTAAAAAGAAATAGTCCATTTTGTTCTGCGCACACGTAGACTAATTCACTTCATTAAAGGAGAAGAAAATTTAAAGATTTAAAATGTCTATTTAGCATTTTAGTGTCCAACAAATACATAAATAAGAAGTTTGTTTTAAATTTGACATTGAGAAGTTCTAAACAATAGTTACCATTGAGTGGTAATATTCAGAGAAAATGAACATGATTAATATGTCTTATTCATTTGTGGACACTAAAATAGCTCAGGAAAGTGAAAATGTCTTAGACATACACAAATCACATGACCATTTAAATGTGCAAATGTAAGAAGATTCAATGTGTTTACATCAAATGACATATTTTTATTGATTTATTGCAGATTCTGTGCATATGAGCCAAATTGTTGAGTGTATAAGAGCTATATTGTGTATTTTATTAAATTAATATATAGTTGTGTTGCAAAAATATTTGGGCTTATATTGTAAATGGCAAGTGTTGCCTCAGTAGCTGTCGAACTCTATGAGTTTTGTTTTTTCCTGCTTCCTTTTCCCCATGGAATGTGGGAAGCAGTGCCTCAGAGCAAAGTCTCTTGTTTAATGTATAGTCTACCAAGTACTACAGTACATAATCTGTTCAAAATGTGTTTGAGTGAGCTGATGGAGCTAACTGAAAGGTCAAAACATACTTCCATCAGTCATGGTTCTGTGCAAGTCCTTGTAGAAGCTTTTATTAAAGTCATGCTAAATCACAAGAACTACATTTGTACCCAAACCTGAAACTTCTTCATGCTATTTTCCATAACAAGGCTTATGCCTATGTAGATATCATGTTATTGGTTCATTCTTAAAAGTATCTTAAATGATTCAGAAGTGCATTTCCATTATACTTTTAAAAACATGAAAAATGCATTAATGCATGTGTGGTACCAACACTGGTTACTTGCCTTGTGTAGTGTTTTTCAAGAGGTCTGAGTCTTAACAAATCTTTTTTTCCTTATCTCAGTGCTCCTCTGTCTCTTTCATCAGTGTTCTTTGAGAATGATACACCTTCTCTTCCATCCTTTGGTCGTACCTTTTCTTGTGACATTTAGCACTCTTTGAACTTACTTCCATATGAGGCTAAGAAACCTCTAATTTCAGGAATTGGGAAAAATAAATTAGCACTTGCAGAAATAGTAGCAGATGGGAAAATGCCTTGATTGACATTTTCCTTCAGCATTTAAAATTTTTTGGCATTTTTCAGCTTCATGGCGAACAGTTTTGAGCCCATACCTTAGACAATGTGGTGCTGAGTTTTAAAAAGGCTGTTTGTGCACTGGAGCATAAAAATGCATGATTTAAAAATTGGTGGAGAATCCTGTGCCTTCTTTTCTGGCCACCAACCCAGTGTAGAAACAGCATAAAGCTCATAAAATCCTTATATTGAAAGCAAAATCAAAATACAAAGAAACAATGAATTAAATTAAGTTTCTATAATTTCGAACTTCAAAAACTTCTGCTGAAAATATTTCCATCGTAAGACATCAAGATTTCAGATCGTACCTCGTTTGCAAAATTGCTTTGGGAGGGAAGAATGGACAACTCCCATCAGCCTTATTCTCTTGAGAACTGTAGGTAGTTCCTAGTAACAGCCTTTCCAAAGCTCTACTCTTGGTTTTTATTACTCCGAAATGTTTAAACTAGAAAAGAAGGGATCTTGTACCTGTGAAACCTAGTTTACTCTCTCTATTTTGGACAATTTATGTATCTGAAATGTGTTGTCTCTGTTATATGATGTTATTTTTGCCAGGAGACTACAGGTTGATTTAGTTTGATAGTTGAAATTTGATGGAAAACTGATTTCCATTTAGTCTTATCAAGTGTTGCCTCTCTCTTACTAGACAGATAACCATTTAGTAAAACCTAAAGCAGGATTTAAGTGAAATCATCAATGAGAGTAAGGTTTAATTTTAAAACATTCTTAACACTAAATAACCAGTTTTTCAATTTCTCATCATATGTGTCTGAAGACATTAAAACAACGTAAGATTTTATAAATTGGTTGTGTCAATGGATGAGGGATTTACCTTCAGGCTTCTTGTCACCCGTGATTTACTAGTGTTATCTGCTTAACACATTATCTGTATTTAGTAGTGATTATTTATTTACAAGTTGGTGGTAATTCAGCAGTCAGGACTCTGAGCTTTTATAGTGGAGGGAATTTTGCTTTCATTCATTTCCCTGGCAACTGCCTTTATCTCAAACCTCTGGTGCTTGGCTTCCCAAGAAGCCCAGGAGATGCCAAATCACACCTTTGGGGAGCAATTGCTCTAACGGATGATGCATAATCTCTGAGACTTGGAGGAGTTTCAGTTTAATTTTGAATGTGAAAAATAGTTAATTTACATTTTTCAAATACTAACCTCTCAAAAATTCACACATTCAAAACAAAAAATTCGATACTCCTTTTCTTTTAGGTTCTTAGACAACTGAAGTCAAGCACAGAAAAGAAATCTGTTTATGGTAATTTTAGTAATGAACCTCAAAGTTCTAAAAAATGGTTATGATGAGCTAAAAATAAAAAACAATAACAAAATATTTTTCATTAGCTATTAATGATAAAAGTAGTAAGAATCAGTATTAGCTCTACCTATACCAAAGTAAAGATTAAAGAGATATATCACGCAATTTCAAAGGATAGTTTCATACCATTTCTTAACCTAACATATTTGTCTTTATTGGAGGCAGCATAAAAACAAAAACCTATTCCATAAACTAATTGAATTCCTGGTTAAGAAATTGACTTTTTTGTTTTTCCAAAATTAGCTGAGCTCTTATAAAACATAACTTACATTTAAAGGATCTACACAGTGCTCAGTTTAAAAAATGGCACCATAAAAAAATCATGTAGTAATAGAGCAAGATACTTTATTAGAACCAGGTTAAAAGCTGTTTGTTGTCTAATGGAATAGAACTTGCTGAGGTCAACAAATCGACGGAGGTCTGGCATAATATATGCCCGCTCATTATTGTCTAATTATATTCTTTTGACAACAGACAGCATTTATCAGAGCATTAATTCAGATGAGAGTTTTGGCTATCAAGATATGCTGATTTGAAGCATAATTGAATGAGATCTGATTAAAGGCGGACTCTCCTGGCCCCTGTGTTTCGCAGGTTAGCTATTCCCATTTATCAGTCCATCACTCCATAAGGTTCTTAGCTGCTCCAAGTGACTGTGAATAACAACAACAACAATAGTAAAAGCAGCATACATTTTATGGATTTATCTCAACACTATTGTTTAACAGCTGTGTTTAATGTGACCTATCTGGAAAATGAGGACTCTGAATAAAAAGCTATTACTAATAGTGGTGTGGCCTTTACTTGAGTTCATTGACATACAACAAGACTTTTGGTTTTAATTATTTTGGAAAAGCTAAATATGGCATCACAACTAATTTTGCTAATCATTTTGCCAGCAGAATGAGATTTAAACATTTTTACTTAACAATCATGACATTAATTTCTCCACAGAAATGCACTGACAATAAGTTAGACATCTTGGATGAGTTGGCTAGTCAAACAATTACTGTGGAGTCATAGCCTAAAAATTCTTAGGCCTTTAAAATTTTACAAGGGATATGGCAATAATTAGCAATACAGTCCTAAAGAAATTCAGAAATAACTCTTTGCAAATCTTCTCATACTACTGCTGCTGATGAAAGTAGCTATTTACAAATGGCATTTTAAAGTAGTGTAAATATGTTCATCGTGATATGTGACAATGATAAGCTTGTCCTGCCAACCCGCAAGCATCATGACTTTCTGCTCTGTGTTTGCTCTGAGCTAATATGTCACAGGAGTAAATAGCACACAAAAATGGTGACTAGGTTCAGATCAGGTAAGTTTTAAGACACCTTCATCTTTATACGCTGATTTTGATTGTTTTTCTTTTAATCTATACATCCTGTGTTCCTGTTCTCTAATTCATAGTGGATGGCATTTCCTAAATGCCAAAGTAATATAATTATCCACGTGTTTGTATTTTTAAATTTTATTTTACTTATAACAGTACAACATATCAAAATGAGTGCATTGCGTTTCTATTTTTAAGAACTTAATTGGTTAGCTTTATTAGCATAGACTAAGTAATTTACTGCTTCATTTTTTGTTTACTTATTTGATGGCCTTTTCTTTTCCATTGGGCACTATCTAAGTGCCAGTTCTTAGAGAAGGATTCTTAGGCACAGAAAAGGACTAAGTCAATTGTATATTTTGTTCTCAGAATATTTGAGCAATACATGACGTGGTGATATATAATAACATAAGAACTGATTCTTTCTTACCTTCAACACTATTAGTTTTACATAATTAAAACAATTTTACCACTAAAACTAAAAAAAGATATATGTATTGTTTAATTCATTATTTTTGCTTGTTAAATGGACAAAATGTTACTTTCATCACCTGAAGCATCTAGCCGCAATCTAAGACTTGTGGTTCATAGAATGAGCTAGATCTGAACATGCCACAACTAGGAAGAAATTGGGAATGCAGTGTACGTTAAAGTTTTACTCCATGTCAATGAAATGTTTAACTCTTATGTTTATAAATTGAGATGACCACAAGATATAAATATTTGACAGCTCTTTGTAGAATATAAGCATAATAATTGTTAAAGGTCACTGTCACGTTAATGTGGGTCATAGAAATAGATCCACCAGTTAATGGATCATCTTCAAACTATTCATTAGCTACTTTTAGACATTTTTGCATAAAACTCTGTATCACATAGACTGGCTTTTCACTTATTAGCTCAAATGGTACATCTTGCTTTGCAAGGAATTATGTATTAATTTTTCCACTCTTGATCATATACCTATTAAATATTTATGATATCCTTATATATTAAAGTGATTAGAAATTGTGTTTAAAATTTAGTTTTGTTACATAACTCACATTACATTATGTTTTTCTGAAGACTGTAAACAAAAAGCAAATCTCAGATCCTCCTTTTGCCCACCTCGTATAGATCATCATAATTATTTTCTAAAAGTAATTGTCACGTGGGGAAACAAAACATTGTGCCTACTTTGTTATACATTATGGGTGATTCTGGCCAAAAAGCAGAATAATTGCACAAACTTAATTTTTTTTAATTTCATTTTTTAGGGAACTGGACATTTCACAGAATATTTTTAGCAACTTTCAAGGCCTTACAAAATTAAAGATTCTAAAACGTAAACAGGTTACTGGGCTGATCAAAGGGCAGCAAGCTATAAAACCTGATGCTCTGGTTTGAAAGAAAGGCCCAGCTTTGCTGCTTGCTTGAGATTTTCTGAATCCTGAAATCTTCCCATATGTAACATTTAACCTTTCTAGGATCTTTGTTTTCCTTTAAACTGATATTCTTATAGCATACTTTGAAGTAGATCATCCTTAGATTCAAGGCTTATATTGCAGTCTCCAAGAAAATGGAAAGACAACATGAGAACTGTGCCTAAAGTTGCTCTTACGCTTTCATTGTCATCTGTAGAGTGTTTCAGCACACTGACGAGTGAGCTCCTAAATATATGGAACAAAGAATTGTCTTATGAGTTTGCCATCATCTCATCTGAAAGTAATCACGTAGAATTTAATTCCTTTGTATCATAAAATTTGCATATGATCATGTAATGGGATATTACTAATTGAAAACCATCACAAAATTCTAATAATATTGCAAAGACATTTACAATTACATCCATCCATATGAAATAATATACATATAAAAAGGCAAGAGAATTTATTATTTAAAAAACTAGTAATATAAAATAAAGAGGAAGGGAATTTATACATTATTATGGCTAAAGAAGAAATAGTACCTTCTAACTTACCTTGTATATATTGAAGAAATGTTATATTTTTAACTCAGTGATCAGCTGAAAAAGACCATGGTTTCTTTCCAAGTCATTTATAGGATGGTTAAATGACTTTTTTCACTAAAGTGAGGTTGCACTAGTTTTGTATGAATTGAACCTACCAAAAATAAGTTATGTACCTATCCACTACAACTCACAGAAAAGCAAACTTACTCTCAAGAGCTCCAACAATAAATGTTAATGTCCCTTTATCACTGATTACTTTGACAATGTAAATTAAAGTATATGTAGACACCAGTCACTACATTGTTCTGCTAAATGTTTCTGCACTAGTTCTTGAAGTGTTGCAACATAGTTTGACACCTTTTTTTCTTATCACTGGAGGTTAAAGGTTGTCTTAAATCTAGCAATTCACTTTGAGCCAAGAATTCCAAACATTTATTTTCTCGTTTAATAGTCTGGTTTCTAGTTATGGGGTTTTTGCTTATAATACTAATTAAACACATTCCAGTGTTTCTCTTCATCCATGTGGTTCCTTTCTTATTTTCCCCTCCCTAACTCCAATATTATCTTTCTCATATAACTCTTACAGTAATACTCACATGCCCACCTACTATATATTACTCATAGGATTACCTGATATTTACATTAGGTCACATATTTGCAAACAACTTTCATAAACCTGTAGGAAATATAAACAATGCCCAGACCCACTGGGAAGTTTAAAGTTAACAAAATGTGTGATCTATAACAGGAGGAATACAAAGCCAAAATAGTTTATGTTATGGGATTTTACAAAAATATATTTCTGTAGGAATTCTTAATTACTTGATTGAAAGTTTGACTAAATGATTAGAAGATGAATCATCCTAACTGTAGTGCCAGCAGTTCCTATGTTTTCAGAAATCCTCATTTGCTGATCTGATTATGATAAATGTTAAAGATCACAATAGGTTCTCTGAGATTATTTTGTTTTCTTAGCCTGAATTTTCCTTAATCAACTTCAAAATTCACGTGTATATATAATTCTTCATTTCTTTCACTTTGAACAACAACAAAAAGTTATTTGTGTTCATAATCCAGAGTAGGAAAGGAAATAAATGAATGGGTCAAATATGGCTTCTCTAGCATCTCTTCTTATTTAGGCTGTGGCATACCATTTCTGCTCAATCCCAGTCTGTGAGCCAAGTATTGTACACCTTCACACATTGGGCAGACAGATAACAGGTAAATGTTCTTCCTGATTTTATATAGTGCAGAATATACTGGGAAATGAGGCCACTCACCAAAAGCAGGCTATAAAAGTGGGGGAGAAGGTGCGAGCACTTTCAGCAGGCTGGAGGAGATAATCAGCAGTAATAGCTTCTTGGAGATAGTAGTATTTGAATTGAGCATTTGAGCTGGGCCAGGTTTTTGGCAGCAGAACCCTAGAGGAAATGCAAGCTGGAGAAAGACAACATGTGCAAAGTTATTCAAATAAGGCTGAGATATTTTCTTATTAGAAAGTTAAACATGGTTGGAAAGGTGGGTTACACCAAGCTGGGGACATACCAAATGCATGGATGAGGAGATATCACATGAATTGCTGTCCTAAAGAAGAAGAAAGACACCTGAATTAGCTCTCAGCTTGGAGAGCTCTGCAGAAGGCTTGCCAAGCTGATTGTGCATTCAGGAATATAACACTAGGACAGCTTGCTGCTGCCTGGTGATCCATTCTTTACAAGATGCTGCCTAATAGCACCTTGTTCTTGGGTCACATCCAACTCTCTAGAGGCAATGCCAACTTTGCTGAATGTTTAAATCCTAAATTCAAACCATCAGCAGAGTATTTATGTGTATATTTCCAACTTCCCAGAAATAATTCTCCTTTTGAAATATGTAATCATATTTAGAGCTGCAGGAGGTAAAAGATATAACAAAGGTGAAAATCAAGGGTATGGATAATCTCCACTACTGATATAGTACTGTTTTAATGTTGCTGCACATCCCAAGTGTGTCCTGGAATGTAGGAGGTACATTTTATTAGGGAGGGTAATTCTACTCTTAAGAATTGCTTGTGTCTATATTCTGAGACTTCTGGACTATTTTAGTGCTTCCACGACAGACTATACATAGACAAGCAAATAATTGTTGATTTACCAGATGTGTCCTGTCCTAGAGAACAATGAATTTAGATCAGGAGTTCTCAATGAGGGATAGTTTAGCCATTCCAGGGATATTTGTAAATAGCTTTAATAGAACATGAATATAGAGAGGCTTTTGCTATGGATGTCTACTAGGTAGCAACTAGGTCAGCCATGCCATGACAAAGATTGATTTCATTAATAAATGGAATAAATTTATTTATTTGAGATTGAGAAATCCTATCTAGACAGATCAGATATAGTTAATAATAATGACAATAATAATAATAACAACAGTCCTAGAGTTCAGATAATTGGTGATACTTGTTAATGACTTGACTGTTAAAAGCAATTTAAAGAGAAGGGTCAAGAAAGCTTTTAGCTTCCATAGCACTAAGTACTTCTTTCTAACTTCTGATGGGTATCTTCTTTTTGGATTGTGAATAAGGCCAGGCTTCCAGCAGCCCAAAGTATTATCTCTTGCTACAGTCAATAGCATTAACACATAGATTGAAAGAATCTCCACAGGATGAATGTAAATGTTCTTGTTTGGTGTGACTGTTTACTCCTATGAAAGCTATCTAAAGCAATACCCTAAAAAGGTAGAATAGAATTCCTTAGCAATTCCCAAAGGGAGGAGCAAAAGCTGCTTCTGAAACTGTTTCAGTGATCAGTCTTACAGGTTAATTGGTGAATTCAGCCCACACCCTAAAGTCATTTATTCTTAGTGTGAATGTGGAATCTGATCCACTGTGACACTGGAGATTTGTGGAGGCCAAAAGCTAAAACGATGATGATGAGAAGGAGGTGGTAGATCAAGGAATGACGACATTCACACGGAAGTGGGGTGACTGCATATAGGCCTGGACACCGTAGAATGAATGTCTCTATTGATCCCTTATCCATCTTCCAACCATAAATACTGATTTTAATTCTTTCAAAGTAATGCATGAAATGCCAAATTTGTCAGATTGACTTTCTAAATGAGGTGAGGTGAAGGTGAGTGCAAATGGTTCCTTAAAAGTTTTATTTCTCTTGACACATTCTGTTTTACCCCTCTGTAATGTAGGGTAGGCGGATCCAATGCACATTTTATGAATTTGAACTTAAAATGACTCCAGTTTTAAAATAATAATGGTAATGTGTTAAAAGGGTGACACGAACTCCAATGGCAAAGATGGCAAAGTTTAAAGTCTGCGCATTGACAGGCCAATTAATAGAAATAGAATTTACCACAGATGCTTCTCATTGAGATTGGACTTCATTTAGCTGAAAGATAAACTAAGAGTGTTAAAAGATAAAAGTTGAGTTTGCTGTAGTGAACACCAGGGCCACTTTGAAAAGCAGAGGTTTTCACAAAGAGACTCAGTCTAGCACCTATGAATATGTGCATGTTTTCTTGTGTTCAAAAGCAATACAGTTGTGACCTACTACTACCATTCAAGCTAATTTACTTCCTAATGATCTATTTGCATGGTGGAATGCACATTTTATTTCACAGCCAGTGTTATGACAGGACCTGCCCTATTTCAGATAGAATAGCAAAATTAAGAAAAAAAATAAATTGTTGAAAAAGAACAAATATTAGCAACATATCACCACCCGTTTCCACTTAGCAACAATGAATTCAACTTTGAGGACAAAATAAATTTCAACTCTCTCTGTCTCTCTCTGTCTCTATCTCTCTTTCCCTCTGTCACTGCAGTTCAAGGAAGATCATTTCCACAGGTGGTGCTGAGTCACACTAAGTTCACTGCGAGGGTGTATTCATTTTGAGCAATGTTTAAAACTAGTAAGAAGTTACATGCAGACACAGAATGACTTACCAACCTTTAAAGACACTTCTGTTACTTGAATTTCATTGGCTTTAAACAAACTAGTGTCCAAACTACAGATCACAGACTAACATCACAATATATTGCTTTCTGTTTCCTTGAACACCATGGAATTTGAGGATCTATGTTTCTTTGTGTTTTGAAGCACACACATCATTATGTATGTGCATTTCTTCTTCCTGCTTCAAGGTTCAAATCCTTGGGTGACAGCTGCCATTTTAAAGGTGACTCATTACAGTCATTTAGAGAGTCTCTTAACAGATGGATAGGGCTGTGTTTCCCAGGGAACACTGACAGGTTACAATTCTCAACAGCTTTTAATCATTCAACAAATTTACACACATCTGTCAATTACCCTCTTCAGTACAGTTAACAATACAGATATCTGAGTGTAGCAGAGTAATAGATTAAAAAATTCTCCAGTGAAATTTTTATATACAGAGAAGAAAACTTTGCTTGAAATATACTAAAGTTTATTTTTAACCTATGTCCAAAAATTATTTTAAATCTGAGTAACAAATTTCATTCATATTCACATTATAAATAAAGAATTTTCAGGTGTCTCATAAATAAAAGAATTACGGACAAAATAATTATATATATAT
>NDGN011550243.1:4093-17392 GCA_002564285.1 Tympanoctomys barrerae | reverse complement strand
TATTGATAAACAAATAGCAATTAGACAGCTTCAAATCAAATTGCTAGGACAGATTCAATAATTTGTTTTTAATTTTTATCAATTTAAATTTACTAACCTTTCTCTCACCTCCAATATGTTATTAAGTTGATCCAATCTAATTTCCCATTTCTGATACTGTATATTTCACTTCCAGCATCTTCATTTTTGTTTAACAGTTTCCATTTTGATAGTTTTTGATGTCATTGATTTTGGCCATCATTTCTTTGAAATACATGAATTTATTTAGAATAGCTACATTACTGCCCTTCTTTGCTAGGGCTAACATCTAAATGATTCTGAGGTGTTTCTCTTAAATGCTCTTCTAATGAATGTAGACTACATTTTCTATTTCTTCTCATGTGTAGAAAACTTTTATGAAATACTGAACATATAGATAGCACATTCTAGAGAATTTGGAGTGTTACATTGTTCTAGAGTGTTGAATTGTGTAATACCAAGCAGTTAGTTTATTAGCAGTCACTTTTATTTATTTTTTAATCCTTTATTTATTTATTTATCTGGTACGGGGTCTCACTACACAGCTTGGATTCCTAGTGATCCTCCTATCTCAGCCTCCCTAGTGCTGGGGTTACAGGCGTGCACCGCAGTGCCTGGTTTTGGTAGCTGGTACAGTGTGCCCAGGGTTCCGGGGCCAGCATGGCATGCGGTACTGGGGATGGAACCCAGATCCTTGCACTTGCCAGGCAGGCACTTAGACCACCAAGCTATCTCTCCAATCCTAGCAGTCACTTTTAACTTGTGTAGTCTTGGTCTTACATTTCATTAGGGCAAACCTATTTCAGTTTTGCCCCAAGGTGTGGCCATTATGGGACAGTAGAAATCCTACAGTATGTACAAACCCTTCTAACTTGATGAGACTCAAGTTATGAACGTTTGTCTCTACTGCAGCAGCCAGTAGCCGAGATTTCTGCTAGTGTCTTTCAGCTATACAACTATTGCTTTTGAGTGAATTTCTTAGTTTCCCCCTACGTGGTACTCAAGAGGCAGACAAGAATCAGAGAGTATTGACCAGCATTCTAGTCCCTTTTGAGGCTCCCTCCTGAAATTTGTTTCCACAGTTTCCTGCCATTCTGTCATCTCTCTATCCTGTGACAGCTCAAGCACTGATCTGTTCATCTTGTAACTGCACTCTGCCATATAGACCAGAGAGCACTCTCGACAGAAACCTGCATAAATATGTATCTCTCTATACAGCTCCCTCCTGTCAAGAATAAAATCCCCTTCAGTTTTTGTGTTCTTTTTGTCATTCCCTAGTATCTTCAAGTAGTTTTTTAAAATATATTTTATCCACATTCTATATTTTCTAGCTGTAGGAAAGTTAGTCTGGTACAAGCTACTCAGCTATTATTACAATTGGTCTCTCTGCTCTCCTTTACATGTAAGTAATGGCAGATCATAAATACTTCATCACCCTTTTCATATCTACTGTAGAACCTGGATGCTAGTTTGGGCAAAATATTGAGATACACTTCATTCTGTTATATACTTGCATAGCACTCCATTGCTTAGAGACATAATTGTAATTTACTTTAAACGTTTCTGGTTGGGGGCTGGGGAGATAGCTCAGTGGTCTAAGTGACTGCCTGGCAAGCGCAAGGACCTGGGTTTGACCCCCAGTAACACATGCTGTGCCAGCCCCAGAACCCTGGGCAGGCTGTGCTGGCCACCAAAACTGGGTGTGTTGGTACACACCTATAATCCCATCTCTGGGAAGGCTGAGACAGGAGGATCACTACCAGTTCAAACTGTGTAGTGTGACCCTGTACCAAATAAATAAATAAGTCTTTGGTTGGTAGCTATAACTATGATTAAGCACTTTGAACTTATGGCAGCAAATTACATATTAGTCACATAATAAGACCATCTTTACCATCTTGATCTTTTAATATCATGAACAATATTTCCTTTATTACTATATGTCCTAGGTAAGATCTAGGGGAACTTAAAAGAGAAAAATCTCTATTTTCCTAATAATTCAGTATAAAATTTGAAGAGACTACCACCTCTATCTCTGTTTACTGACCTTGTCACATTCCCTTTTCTCCTTTGTGAGTTCTTTCTACGGGTTCTGGCTTAGTGGTCAAAGGTGACATCACTGACTTATTTGACTTAGAACCTTCTGGTGAGGCAGCTCACAAAACAGTTGACCAAAGGCCTCATCAAGATGGATGTAAAACCCTTTAGAAAGTGCCATTTGATGGGCAGAGCCCTGTCCTCTGAGCCTTAGTGGGGATGTAGGAGCTTACCTCTGTGCTGTTCCATCTGTGCGCCAACCCCCCGAGCTACACCTAGTACCACACGGTGCACACTTTGGCCTTTGGCCTCAGGAGCTTGTGAATTCCACTGAGGTGGGGTGCGTGTGCTACTGCATCCCTCTGTCCTTCTTTTCTCTGCCTGTGTCTGAAATGTGTAGAGTCTGTTCACTCAGCAATGGGGTGCTCCTAAAAGTCTTTCATTGAAAAAAAAAAAAAAAACATAAAAACATAAAACAAGAACAAGGGGCCAGAGAAGCGCTTCCCTGGAAAGCACAAGGGCCTGAGTTCAATCCCTGGTTCTGCAAAAAAAAAAAAAAAGTTTCATATACAAGACTGTCACTCTGCACAGTTCTTCCACTGTTTATGCTGAAACTTAGTTTTGATACGACTTTTTGCCCTAGTTTCTATTTGACAAAGTGATATTGCAGTGTGCATACAAATTCCAGGACCTGCCTGGAGTCTGGTTCTGATCTCTCAGTTAGGTGTGTGACCTCGGGGACATTGGCTTGGTTTTATCGTCTATAAAATAGGAGCAGTAGTGGTCAGTTCTGCTTAGGAGTAAGTTTTAAACAAAGTCTAGTATTTAAATATCGTCACTGTTAGTTGTGATCATGATTAGCAATAATAACTCCTGGACATGGATTCTTGCATCCAACTTTTCATAAAATTCTCTAAGTCAGTAAGAGCATCTGCAGAAAAGTCCTTGAGGACCCCTCGCCTCTGTAAAACCCACATGGAAGAGCCAGGTGAGAAGATGAAGGATGGAGGCTGGGCTTGTGTTCATCAGCTTCCGGGTGGTGGATCCAGGGTTTGTTGGCATTCCGAGCTTGAGGAGCAATAGGAGAGCGATTGCACGTATGGGCACTTGCCTTTTGTGTCAGCAAACTAAAGAAGACAGTGCATCCCGGGGAGAAGGGAGCTTTGTGAACAGGTACAGCTGCCTGTAAAGCCACCGTGAGGTCGCTCGCCTGCCAGTTCCCTGGGTCTGTGATTTTCTTTTTCTCTGCCCCGCAGATAACTGTGTCCAGAGGACCCCCAGGCCATCCATGGAGACTGTGCACCACAACCCTCCCACCATTGAACTCTTGCACCGCCCTAGGTCACCCATCACGACAAATCACCGGCCTTCTCCCGACCCGGAGCAGCAGCCCCTCCGGTCCCCCCTGGACAATATGATCCGCCGCCTCTCCCCTGCTGAGAGGGCCCAAGGCCCGAGGCTCCACCAGGAGAACAACCACCAGGAGTCCTACCCTTTGTCAGTGTCTCCCATGGAGAATAATCACTGCCCGCCATCCTCCGAGCCCCACCCGAAGCCCTCCAGCCCCCGGCAGGAGAGCACCCGAGTGATCCAGCTGATGCCCAGCCCCATCATGCACCCTTTGATCCTCAACCCCCGGCACTCCGTGGATTTCAAACAGTCCAGGCTCTCCGAGGATGGGCTGCACAGGGAAGGGAAGCCCATCAACCTCTCCCACCGGGAAGACCTGGCTTACATGAACCACATCATGGTCTCAGTGTCACCGCCTGAAGAGCACGCCATGCCAATTGGGAGAATAGCAGGTGAGTGAGCTCGCTGCCTGAGCGTCGGGGGGCCCGACACAGCCTCCTCTCCTCAGTGCCTTGCTGCAGACCTCACAGCGCTGCCATTTTGGTGCCCGCCATGGTTCTGAGAGGCCAAGTGGAGCTTCAACCAGATGAGGCAAAGTCCCTAATGGGCCGGGTAATGAGCCCCGGGGAGGGAGTAGTTAATGAGCCTCAGAAATGTTAAGAAACAAATGTCGTAGGTCCAGCTTATAAGGAGAGTCACATCAGAGTAAGGGCTAAGCGAAAACATTTAAAATCAAAGGTTTCTGAGCATGCTAATAGCCCTGTCCTGAAGTGTCCAGCAGCTAACAAATAACTAGACACAGTATAAAGAGTCTTTGTCTCAGATTCATGCCCATAATTCATCCTTTGGGAAGCTTTCACCTTGAGAGGGGGCAGGAAAGGAAAACAGGATTATGAGTTGGAGGCAGGTGTTCCTGGTCTTTTGGACAGAGGAAACCACTCCCAAATTCTTTTTATGATGACAAGTTCAAATCTGCTTACGTAGGACAAGAAACCAGTGGAAACCAGTGAAGAAAAACCTATTCATTCTGTTTTGGTTAGTCTATCCATAATTGACATGAAATCATTCTCCAAAGGCCTCGTGCCCGGTCTGGCAAGGTGGACTCTTTCCTTCGAGTCTCTTTTCTTTCTCGAGGCATTTGTTGAGCACCTACTGTACACAGGTGGATGTGTAAAGTGTGTAGTAGACAGACCTAACACACGCCACCTTTTTCATCCAGAATTGAGGATTCGGTGAGACACCAATGTGCAAAACGCTGAGGTACACGGCAGAAAGCAGTCAGTCCCATGTCACATTCATGTCCTGTGTAAGTATCTGTTGTGTGCCGCAAAGCGAGGCAAAGGAAGATGAGTTCTGACTGGAGAAGCCAGGGTCTCACAGGTCTAGCTCAGTACTGCAGGGTTTATGCTCTCCATAGCGGGGAGGAGGCCGGAGGCAGAGCAGACATGCACAGACACAGGTGAGAAGTGCCGCTTCCTCGGAAGCCCACTGAGATACAGCAGTGCCCCTAACAGCAGGTGCTTCTGGAGGCCTCCTCTGCCTCTATGTGTGTAAATCATTCTTTTCTCTGGCCCTAAATGCACCACCACAGTCGCCTCAGTTTTGTTGTTGGGAATAAGTTATAGCCGGCATGTTGAACCAAGGACATAAATGGAATCCGGGTGGCGTGTGGCCTTGGCCTGTGTGAAGCCCTACATTAAAAAAGAGATAAAAGAGAAAA
This sequence comes from Tympanoctomys barrerae, assembly GCA_002564285.1. Taxonomy (NCBI): domain Eukaryota; kingdom Metazoa; phylum Chordata; class Mammalia; order Rodentia; family Octodontidae; genus Tympanoctomys; species Tympanoctomys barrerae. The sequence continues at coordinate 12,267 of NDGN011550243.1, read as the reverse complement.
GGAAGGAGGGAAGGAAGGGTCAATACATATGTTTAAACTTACATGTTTCAAAAAACCTAGGAAAATGGAATAGAGTTTGTATTCACTTCAAAATGATGCCTCGGGTTTGGGGGGTGGAGACTGGGGTGGGTTGCACTGTCAGATGAAGTTAGCCATGAGCCCACTGTGATTAAATGGCCAGAGGATGGATGGAGAGATGGGGGTTCGCCTGGTCCCTTTCCTCTTACCTTTACACTAGGGCTTTTGGTTTTGCTTTTTTCTTTGGAGACAAGGCGTCACTAAGTTGCCCACTCTAACTTTATTTTTTTTTCCATTTTTTTCTTTAATTTTTATTTATTTATTTATTTATTTATTGTCCTGTCAGAGGTGAATATTCTTTTTTTCTAAATTTTATTGATAAATAGCAATTAGACAGTTTCAAAACAAATCGCCAGGACAGCTCCAATAATCAACACACTGAATACATATTGCTTAGTGATTAATTGCTGTACAAGATGCGGACTTCAGATCCCATTCACAAACACCATTAGAACAAATCATTCTATTCATTAAGAGAATGGAACTATACACCTATAATATTCAGATAATGGGACTTAGCAAAAAAAAAAAAAAGGGCATGCAGATGAATGTCCATTTTATATCTGTGTATTCTAAGTGATTGGGATAGATATACACTCTAGCTTTAAACTTGGGATCTTCCTGACTCAGACTCCCGATAGCTGGTATGGTAGTATGTGCCACCATTCATTGGGAGTTCTGAAATAATTAAAAACTGCAGAGGTAGAGAGATAGGGGACAAAGAGTTTAGGCTGAACATGCTCATTTCCTCAGGTAATTGAAGAGAGAAGATAGAGCCAGAGCAGTGCTGTCAATGATATAAATGATCTTACAGCCTCCGGGCAAGACCCTGCTCGTCTGCATTGTCTGCACAACAGGACTTGACATTTTGCGGATCCTTTATAGTTGTTAATAGTGCTCAGGACAGCTGTTTGCAGTAGGGCATCACTACTGTGTTCCTTTCACACATAAGGGTTATCTGTATAGGGGAGAGCACGGCGGAACCTGAGCCCCAACATCAGACAAGGGCTGGGGGAATTGCCGGCCTCGGCTGCTGTCCCTAGTGCTGCCCTCGTGGGTGTGGCTTTCTTGTCAAGGTCCCTGATGTCCACATCCCCCACACCATCGTGACCACATATACCGTCTTTGGGAATCTAAGACAAGCCTGTAGAGCGAGACAGGTGGCTATTTCCCGCTCGTCTAGTAAGTTTGTAAGTTTCAAGACACTAGTCTCTTGAAATTATACCGCCATTGTTTAAGAGTCTTATTCCTGAACATCCGTCTTGTCTGTTGATGGATCCCGCCTCATCTGTTGAGGAGCCCTGTGGAAGTTTGTACTGACCAAATGCTAGACGCTGTGTCTATGGAACACACAGAAGCAGGAGTCTCTGCTTTTCTGTATGGCATTGAGAAGTCAGAGTGTTCATGGAAAATAACCCTCGGGTCCAGATCTTTTGGGGAATGAGTTAACTCCTTCAGTAGGACAGAGTGCTCTAAAATGAATTATTAACACTGTCATGTTCTATTCAAAAGCTTCAAATGTCCAGCTATATGCATTAACTAATTTAACCAAAGCCAGATTAATTAATTGAACTGAAAGCTATTGTTTCTCTCAGGGCAATCTTTTAAATTTCTTCCAGTTCCACAAATCTGCAGTCTCACACCAGTCCTGATTCTGTAACTTTCTGAAAAGACCTCATCAGTTCTAGGCTCCTTTGTTTTTCTAGGAGATACCCTGCCTCTCTGTCTTACTCTCTTGTCTTTCTGGACTACTTGGGTCCTTGAGAAATGGATTGCATTTGTTAGAGGTCAGATTCATTGGGGAGTTCTGTGTATAGCATCAGGTCTTTTCATTGCTGAGCAGCCATAAGAAGCCGTTAATCTCTATAAAGCAGCTGTGGATGAGAAAACTCAGTTTCTTAAAGCTTTTGAAAATGAGCACAGCACAGAAGAAAGGTGCTGCCCAGCGTCATGCTGCTGTGCACCATAACTGGAGGATGTACATGGAAGTGGTCTTCACCAATGTGGATCAGGAAACAAAACCCATTCTTGCCATTCAGATGCAGTGTGCTCAGAGACACTTAGGTGTCAGCAATTGGACCCCAGCGTTTACAGTACTGGACTGCAGCCTTGCAGGAGTGGAAGCTCACCAAGGTGTAAGACGCAGTCTTTATCATAAAAGAGCAGAGCACAGTTGGCTATAAAATTGAAGCATGTGTGTGTGCCCCTAGAAAGCACCTAAAAAGCCCTGGTGGGGCTCAGGGAAGGCTGCGTGGAGGGCTGGCTCTTAGCTGGGCTTAGTGGCACACTTAGAATGTGGACAGGTAACAGTGGGAGTGAAAGAAGTCATTCCAGAGGAAGAAAACATGCAGGCACAAACACAAAATAAAAGCCAATGTATTTTCTCCACTTCAAGTAAAAATATAAACCCAAGAATCTAGAGCTATGTGGGTCATTTAAAAATCCATCCTTTTTCATGATTTCATTTTACCTTTTAATATATAAGTCTGCAGCACATTATACAATTAAAAGGTCACATACAAAGCTCTGATAGTCTACTTGGGTAGTTACCATGTAGAAAACTAAAATTACAAAGGAAATTCAGTAGGTGGTTGATAGTTTAAATGCAGGTCACAAATTGGATCTATTTAATGATGTAGCTTATTTTAACTTTTAAAGCATAAGAAGGACTGTGATGAGAGTTTAACAGGTTGGAATGGCTGGCATTTATAGGAAAGGTTAACAGGGCAGAGTGAAATGAGTCCCCCTAGATTCTGTAGCCAATAATAGGTGTAATAGTGAGCAGGTAGCTTTTTTTCTCTGTGTATTTTCTACTTAGTATCTGCAGGAAAGGACTGCTGGTGATTAAGGGATAACATGAAGTGTCTGTCGGTCTTCTAAGACATTCCCCTGCCTACAACTTTCCCTGGCCTCTGTTTCCCCAGTGTTTCAGAAGATAGAGTTGCCTGGAGTATCTGAAGGTTGATAAGGTTCAACCTTTGTGATGGCGGGTGTCGTAGTTTCAGGATGCACATGGTCCCCCATGGTTTCAGTCACCCATGTTAAACCCAGGTCCAAAATACTAGATGAAAACATTCTAGAAATTTGTAAGTTGTAAGCCTTATTATTACAGTGTATCATGATCATTCTGTTTTACTAGTTATTGTTGTTAATCTCTTACTGTATTTATAAACATTATGTAAATATGAATACGGAGGAGAAAGCATGGCTCAGAAGCTTAGGCATCTACTGGATGTCTTAATATGTAATCCTACATAGACAAGGGAAACTACTTGCAATGAAGTCCCCCACCCCCCTTGAGGACCAGATGATTTTAAAACTAGAAGCATCTTTTACAGATGAAGGAACCACCTGAGACTGCGCCACATCAATAGCACAGCCTCCTAGAGCATCTGCCCAGGGAAGAAACACTTCCCAAACACTGTTTATGTCTACCCTTGGGCCCTAGAGTGGAGATTGGCAACCGTGGCCAGATTCAGCCCGCACCTGTTTTGCTAAGCCAGGCTTTATTGACAACCACGCCTACTTATTTAGTGTTGTCTGTGTCTGCTCTTGTACTACAACACAAGCAGAGTTGAGTAGTTCCAGAGATTGACCACAAAGCCTAAAATATTTACTAGTTGGCCTGTTAAAGAGAAAGTGTGCTGCCCCTTGCTCCGCAGCATGGTGGCCCGGGGAGTCAGCATCCCAGTCATCCCAGGCATGATGATGTAGTAGGATGTGAGTGTAGCAAATGCTGTCCTTGCTCTTAGGGAACCACTTGCACTGCAGACGGTGAGGCAAGCCTAGGGCATGAAAGGAGCAGTAACAAATGATTTAAGAGAGTAGATGGGTTCTGGACAGCAGGCTGCCTTTGCAGAATGATCCAGGAGAACCGCAATCACATCAGCCACAATAATAAAAGATGACCAAGTAAATCGTTTCTTTGCACATTCGAATTACTATTCAAAGCTTCCCATGGGTCTGCTCTGTGCTCTTCCGACACTGTTCTAGGTAACAGAGAGGTATCACACGTGTCCCCCCAAATGCCATGTTGTGTGCGTGCTGACCAAGCACTATCCACTCGCTTTATGCCACCAAACAAACCAAGCTCCAACTTCTTTTTAACTATAGCTAGCTAAATTTTAAAAGGCAAATTTTAAGTTATTTTGGTTTCTCTTATAATTCTTCAGTTCCCTTAAACACTTAGCTACCTGCTTGCCCTGCTCCTTGGCCCTAATCCGAAAATCCACTAAGGAAGAAAACATCACTGATGAGCTAAAAATTGTTAGAATCCTTTCTTAGCCCTTCATTGCTGCAGAAAAGCAGATACTTCAGGGGTCTGCACAGAGTCAGATGTTCAAAGCTGGTGACCCACCCAAAGAGACAGTGTTTCCTTTCTTGTGTCCACCTGACAATTTTTGCTGAAGTCTCCTGATCTTGGCAGCTTGAATTTCTTCACGGTTGGTGAGAATGTCACTGGATTCCCTCTCGGCTTACAGCGCCCTTATTCCAACCCTTTTAGAATATATTTCATGGAAATCTTTCAGATCCTTAAGGGAAGCTTTTAGGCTTTAAAAATATACATGCTTATTATCTACAAGGTTACATCTTTCACAGAAACAAAAATTCTAATCAGGGAGACCCAAGGCTCCTGCTAAGCTTGTTGTATCACCTGACTCAGAGTGTACTTTCCTGGTTTGGTTTTATTCACTGGATAAGCTGTGTGCACATAGAAACTCAATCCAGGAAGCCTCTCATCTTACCTCAGGTGAAGCAAAAGAAGGATGGAACAGGGAAAGCAGGGGGAGCTCGTCCTCGGGGGCCTCAAGGGCCAGAGAAGCCCTCCCACCCCCGAGCCCTGGGACCTCCTGTGTCCATCTCTTCTTCAGGGGCACTTGGAAACTTTTCTTTCATAAATAAACCTCAAGAGCGGCCTCAGAGATAGAAGAACATCATAAAAGAGGTCTACTGAGAGTAGTATGACAGCGAGAAGGGCAGGTCTCATCGCTGGATCCTGGTAGTAAGACGTGGAGGCAAAGGCACACACACGTGCGCTCTGGTGTGAAAGGTCTGTGTTTGGAGGAAAGAAGAGAGAGGGTTTTAGGATGTGTCCATTAGCCAGAAGGATTCCAGGTTTTTAAAAATTATTTATTCATTTATTTGGTACAGGGTCTTGCTACACAGCTTGGCCTCATAGCGATCCTCCTGTCTCAGCCTCCCCAGCACTGGGATTACAGACATGCGCCAGCATGCCTGGTTTCGGTGGCCGGCACAACATGTGGTACCAGGGATTGAACCAAGTCCTTGCTCTTGCCAGGCAGGCGCTTAGACTATCGAGCTATCTCCCTAGCCAGATTGCAATTTTTGTGTACTAGCTGAAATATCCCCTTCCTCCTGCACCACGCAGGGAGATCACCCTCTGGAGACCCCTGTGCCCAGCCTCTTAACCTAGGGTCCAGTTGATAGCCCCGCGGGGTGCCTGGGAGGAGACAGCACTGGAATTCAATGCTTGTCTCCAGTGCAGACGGGCTCAGTGTCCCTAGGACTTGGTTTCTTCATCTGTAATTTTGCCCATCCTGGGCATGTTCTATTAATGAGACGTCAGGAATAATACCACAAGCACGCTCATTACTAAGGGTCAGCCTCCCTCCTCCACCTCATCATGGAGAAGCCAAGCCACGGCTCAGAGGGGCAGCGCAGCAGCCCGTGGGTCGGGCATGGGGCACTGACGCCCAGGGTGTGTGCGGTGGGTCCTGTCTGTGTCAGGCATCCCAGCGCTGGATGTACATTGTGCTCCTGCAAGGCCAGCTGGACTTTCTTGCTTACAGGCTTCTTCTGTGCTCCTCCCTCCAGAGGGAGGCTCTGCCTGCTGTGGCTACCCTCCGAGGAGATAAGATTGTCACTAGGGTCTGATAGCCCTGGGAGGGGACAGGTCTTCAATCCAGCTAGAATGTTCAGCTTGGCTCTGACTTCTCAGTCTGGATGAGTCACTGTGCTTTATTTTCAGTGTGAACAGCTAAGAAATCAAAAAACCTTAAAGAAAAGGAAGTTTCAGGACAATGTTTTTAAAGGACAGAGCAAGCAACAGCACCATGGCTGGGCGGAAGGGAGTAGGAGGAGACTGGAAATTCTGGTTGGCCTACTGGTACAGATGGCTGTTACACTATGTCCCCAGCTCGCTGCAGTCCCTGGATGTGAATTCCCAGGCTACTCCCACCCTGAGCAGAGCTGAGGCTGGTACCTGGTCCTCACCATGCATAGACTGTAAGCTGGGACAGAAGTCTGAGACCAGTGCCCCAGCCTGCTGCTACACACCTTGTGTCCCCAGAGCTGGGCCAGCTGAGCTTGTTCACAGCGTGGTCCCCCTCCCCCTTTCCTCCTGTCTCATGCCCCATGCCTCCCCGTGGCATGCCTCTGTGTACAGGTGGTTTCTGTGAACCCTCTAGAGACACACCTCTGTATATCAATACAGAGTTTGCTGTTTGGGATTCATCCACTTTCTGCTTTGAGGCAATGGCTGAGCCAAAAAGGAAAAGGGAGGGGAAAAAAAAAAAAAAATGACTCAGTGACATTTGCCCCCTGCCTCTCGTAAACCCATGCTCCTGGAAGCAGCTTCTCCACCTCGGAACTCTTGCCATGTGAGCCGAACACTAATTCTGAGTTATAGGGCTAGATCTATACCTCATAAGCCATTTAGCTCCAGGCCTGGCCTATTCCGCTAGATGCCTGACAGTCTGTAGCCATTTATGACAGAAACATCACCGTACGTTGCTGCCTGCTCCCTTAAGAGCCAGCTCAGACCCCTGATTAGAGCCACTACTGGAAGACACAGTCATAACTTTTTATATTGTGTGTTACTTATTTTGTTGCTGAAATTGAAGTAAGTTTATCAATTTCTGGATTTTTTTCATTAAATAGGGGTCCTCAGCCCCTCCCTGTTGAATAATTATATCTATAGTATGATGGTTTATAGACCTACATTTAACATTTCTTTTTGGGCTTTAAAACAACATAAAATTACTTCTTCCCTGAAGGTTAAATTAGCCACCGTGATTATACATTCCCTTTGTTCAGAAACTTGACTTGCCTACTCAAAACATTTAAGGATCGGTTTTGCCTAGCGTTATTTTTTTCCTTAGAAATCATGTTGATTATGTGTGAATTGCCCATCTTTCTACAGTCTCCTCAATGAGTTTATACAATGAGTCTCGGGTAGGAGACAGATGTGGGAGTAAAAATATTTCTCCTTAACCACAGGAAGGGAGTTTTTACAGTGCCTTGTAGCAGCGGATGCCCAGGGCACCTCACCCAGCAGGAAGCAAAGGGAACTCTCTTGTTACAGTGGGAAAGTGGCATTTTATTCTAACTAAATCCTTTCGTAAAATTCCCCTGCTAGAAGAGACGATCCAAATGATGGGCAATTTCTTTGAAATACTCATATGCCTTGCCATAGGAGAAGGCCCTTTAAGAGAAACACGTTTAAAATTAACAAATGCCTTGGGATACAAAAATTTTTGTACATTCATGTTCTTTGGTGGTGGGATGGGCTTTTGCTTATAGAATTAGGGATGTTTTATTACATAGTAGTAAGCATTTTCATTGGTAAGCATTTTCATTGGTGATCAAACCACATCGTATCTGTGCAAACATGGGTTTTGACAAAGCTGAAAGATTCTAGATAGACTCGTTACAGCTGCCAGAAGATCTAGGGAATGAAGGAGGACGTACCATTTATTTTATAGAAGTCTTGAAAACTATTCATGGATTGAATTTCAGTTGTTAAAAGGGGGGGGATGGAAATACAGTCAAGCAGTTATTTTTGTCAACTTTTCTCACTAAAAGCAATCAACAGTGATAGAAGTCACATACTCTGAGCTTCAAACAACTTTATGTCACACTCTACCTCTTTATGTCACACCCCGTTGCTTCCTCCATTAATGACTGAGTAATTGAATGTGTCTTGACTGTCAACATCTTTTTTTATTACTCAGGTAACATTGAGTTTGCTGAATTAAATGTCATTTAAAGTGCTACATTGGAAGCTAGTTTGGGGTTATTTTCACATTTTTTTTTCTCTCTTTTCTTTCTTTTTTTTTTTTTTTTTTTTTTTTTTT
>NDGN011550238.1:0-17593 GCA_002564285.1 Tympanoctomys barrerae | reverse complement strand
GGAAGGGTCTACAGGGTGTTCAAAGTCTCACTACTAGATCAGACTCGTAGTAATCCGCCTTTTTATAGCCTCCCAAGAGCTGGGATTACAGGTCTGTCCCCACGCCCAGTCTCACTGCACCCTGGAGAAGGGGCCGGCACAGCTAGAATGAATTTCAATACTGGTAATTTACCAATATTGGTTATGAATTAGAAGTTATAATTTGACTGTCAGTAAGATCTTTATGAACCTAATAGAAGGCTCATGACAGAAGGCAAAATTATTTTGCTGCCTGCCTCATACATATGAAGCTTTCCTAGTGTCAATAATTTCATTCCTTCAGGGTATTTCTAGTTTCCATGTTTTTAAAAAAACATTTGTTATGCAACAAAATATTTATTTCCAGAGTGGGATTCAGTCGTGGAAGGAAGAATTTCCTGGTGTGTTCATTCGTTCTTTCATTCTATGTGACCTTACTGCGTAACTGTCTAATTGCTCCAAAATATATTTGCTTAATGTTAATCTGAGGGCTAGCCAAATAGCTCAGCGGATTAAAGTGCCTGTTTAGGCAGACACAGGGGCCAGGAGTTTGTTCCCAGGCCTGCCCTGCTGGCCCTGCCCCCGGGGCTCACTGAAAGGCCATTGAGACTGGGCGTGGCGGTGCGCGCCTGTAATCCCAGCCCTTGGGAGGCTGTAAACAGGAGAATCACTACGAGTCTGATCTACACAGTGAGACCCTGTAGACCCTGTAGACCCCGTCCTAGAATACTAAATAAATAAATAGAAAAGAAAAGAAAAAGAGAAACGTTAATCCGATGCGAGGCGCCTTGCCAGCCACAGAGCAGGACGAAGTGGAAAAATAAGATCTGAAAGAGCGCGGCCTGATCCTGTCCACATCTCACCTCTGCCCGCAAGCCTTTAAGCGGCTGATCAGTTCTGCTGCGACGCGGCCATCCCAGCCGTTTCAACGATGTATTCTCGTAGGGGAAACAACTGCCGACCGGAGCGTCCCGCTCACGACCAAGGGGAGATAAAATCAGCAAGGAAAGTCAGATCAGCGCGTGCAGCTTGCTTGAGGCGCTTGCACAGGGTGCTGACACCTGAAATGCACGCTACCAAAAAGTGCACGCAGAGCGCCCGCGCCGGCTCAGGACGCCGCCCCGGCGTTGGGGATCTCGGCCAGCTCCAGGCCGCCTGCGCTGCGGCGGCGACACGCTCTGCGGGCGCTGAGCTAAGGGCGGGCGACGCCTCCTGAACTGCACAAGCACACCTGCTCCCTCGCACACCACTACGGCAGGGCGGCGACCTTCGCGGTCTCTGGCTGCCTGTGAAGCTGCGGTCCAACACCTCCAACACCCAGGTGTGGCCCGGAGAGGGGGAGAGCCCCGACGTCCCCATCGGCGCGGCCATCGGAGCGTCTGGCTTTGCGCGGCACCAGGAGGGGACAGCGCAGGCGTTTTCCAGGAGTCTGAGTATGGAAAGCCTCAGCTCCCTCATCAAAAGAGGTGCCGCGTGTTACACATTTTAGACATTAATTGTCATTTTTTTTTGTACTTCCAAACATACACATTTATTTACTTTTTAAATGAAAATTTGACGCTACTTTGTTTAAAAGAAAAGAACAAGTATATTAACCATATATATATACATACATATATATATATATATATATATATATATATATATGACGGTATATGGGTATATAGTTACATGCATTCAAATATGAGGATCAGGACTGGGGAGATAGCTCAGTGGTATTGGTACCTGCCTGGCAAGCACAGGGCCCTGAGTTTGATCCCTGGTACAAAAAAAAAAAGTCTGTTCTGGGCTGGTCAAATATGAGTATCAAATATTTTTGTAACAAATATTGAACATATATGTGCTTATTGAAGGTTGAGTATTACTAAATTAAGTTACTCACCAGCCATCTGTTTTCATTTACAACTTAAACATACACAAATGTATACATACACAGAATCTGACATATATGCAATATAAATATTATACTACATTATATATAATATATATATAATGCTTGATTTCTCATTAACTGTACATTTAATGAAATGCTTTCTTCATGTGAGATGTCTCAAAACTAAAGCAAAAGGCTAAATAGGATTGCTGGAAAAATGCTTCTGATGGATTTTTTTTTTCTTTCTTTCCTTATTTTAGGGAAGGGTCTACAGGGTGTACAGAGTCTTACTCCTAGATTGGACTCCTAGTGTTACGCCTGTTTACAGTCTCCCAAAAGCTGGGATTACAGGCGCGCACCACCACGCCCAGTTTCAATTGTCTTCTCAGCGTGCCCCGGGGGCGGGACCTCCATGGGAGGGTTGGGGGTGGAGGGATTGAACCCTAAGCCCCTGCGCCACCTTGCAGGCGCTTTAATCTGCTGAGCTATTTGTTGGCCCCCACTTCTAATGGATTTGGATTTGGATACCTTTTCTTTTCTTCTTTCTCTATTTTTATACAGGGTCTCACTAGGTAGCTCAGACTTGTGTGATTTTACTGTTCAAGCCTCCGCAGCTCTGGAATTACAGGCGTGTGCCACCATGCCTGCCACCCGGGGTTCTGAGCCAGCACGGCATGTGGTACTGGGGATCGAACGAGACCTTTGTGCTTGCCAGGCAGGCACTTAGATAGGCGAGCCATCTCCCCATCCCTGGATAGTATTCTTTCTTTCTTTCTTTCTTTCTTTCTTTCTTTCTTTCTTTCTTTCTTTCTTTCTGGGGATTACAGGGTGTTCAGGGTCTCACTACTAGATGAGACTCGTAGCGATTCTCCTGTTTACAGCCTCCCAAGTGCCGGGATTGCAGGAGTGCACCACCATGACCAATCTCAATTGCCCTGGGGGCTAGCTGGCACAGCAGGTCCGGGGTTCGAACCCACACCCCTGTGCCAGCTTGCAGGAGCTTTAATCCGCAGAACTATTTGGCCGGCCCTCCAGATAGTATTTTCAATGCATTGTTCTTACATGTACAGAAATAAAAGCCATCGCCTGTTACAGCTACTCAGGAGTGGCATGGATTCACCATAAGCGTGTGGAACAAGAAGCTTCTTGCCATCCTCCAGTGGGGATCTTAGAGGAGAAGGCAGTGCCTGGTATTCAAACAGAAACACAAACAGTTGCATGTATAGAAACCAAGGAGTATTCTCTTCTTGATTTTACTAAATCATCAAGTTCACACTGGTCAAAATAATTGAAAATGTAATAGCATACTAGATTTTTATGCTTCCTTAAACAGCAATGTATTCCATTAGACTTAAAGAGCTTTGGTGTTATTCCCACGCTGGCTAGAAGCTGCACTGCATGGGAGCTTCCATGTGTGTGTCTTCATGCATGCAAGAATCCGAGAGGAGCATTATTTACATATAACTCCGAAGAAATGATAAGCTCACCGTCACATGTGATCCGCGGCTTAACACGGCCCAGGGAAGTGGACGTCATACAGCTTAAGATACGGAGGAGGCCCAACCTCGCATGTGGCCAGCCCTTCGTGAGTAGAGTTCGTCCTGAGAGGACAGCATCCCATTTACCTTGTCAATGAGGTCATATGCAGTTGGATCTGTTTAATAAAATGTGTAAACCAAGGATTAATTTGCTTCATTAGCAATTCTTACACTATCACATGTCTTGAGAGAGAATGTGAAAAGTCGAGGTGAAATTCTCATTGTCGAATACTGACTTGCTAATGTAATAAAACTACTTGGATTAAGCAAGTTAATTATAAGGTGCTCTTGAGGAAAAAAATGATGCTTTTATTCAAACTTTTCTAAACATGAAGTAAAATAGAAAGTATCTAGAATCAAACTTTTAGTTCACAGTGACACACACCTGATTCTTTAATACATTGCACTGATTTTTCACTAATTTTCAAACTAGTACATAAATAATACATCTCAACAAATACTGACTGCATGTGTGAATTTTAAAAGCAAAATTTAATATTAAATTGAAAGCACTTCTTTACAAAAATTGTGAACAGACTGTTTGTGACAAAGGGCAATGCCAGGTTTTCCTATCACATTCCTAAAAGCTCAGATTCCTTTGATCTTGTCTAAGGCTGTCTCTGCTCTTAGCTTAATTCTGCATTGTGAATTTAGGAGACTCATTTTTCTCCTTGAGACTTGACTGCCTCTATAGTTTTATGAAGAGTTTCAATGCCCCTTATCCTTTGATTTTATCTGATGCACAGGTGTTTGTGTTGTGTCCAGAAAATTCTAGATATATAAGCAATGGTTTATTAAACATATTTATATTATATGTAAAATTTGTAACAATATGTAGTGCTACACCACTAATACAGAGCAGTTCATTTGTTACGAACTGGGTATATGTAGAGTATAAACTAAGTAAAACATGTAAAACTCTTTTTTGTGTACAAATTCCATGTCTTACTGTATCTACCAATCTGAAGGGAGTAGCCAGGATAGGTAAGGTAGAAATACATAGCTTGGGACCACTTAACTGGTGGCCCATTTGACAACAATTTTCAGCACAGTCATTCATTGCTGACCAGCCCAAGTGGTAATTTAGCTGTCCTCTTGCTAGAAAACAAAAGCTCCATTGAATTAGAATTTCCCAGTGCAATATTGTTTTTAAATAATGCACATATTTTGCATTAAGCTATTTAAAATATGTATGCTTCCACTTGAGTGTATGTTCAAGTTTGGTTATGTTCACATGAACAAATTTTAATTGCCACAAGCTTTAAATAGAACAGCAAGCTTCCCACTTCCCTGGGATCATTTTACCAAATGAGTTTAAAAACTACACCACCCAAATCACTCAGCAAAATTAAAGAACATTGAAAAAAAGCATCCTGTAACTTCTTTATTCACAAAAGTATGTAGGAGGATAAGAACTGTTTTGTGAAAATAAAAAAATCTTGAAACTAACATTGTTCTCTGACCTTATGTTATTTGACAATGAACGGTCTCTGAAGATCCCATTGTGTCAAATGCAAGCTTATAATGGATTTTTAAAAGATAATATTTTCCTCATGGAAGATTAATTTATTTGTTTAGGGTTTCTATTCACTATTATTTATCATTACAAATACCTTCCTGTATAAAATGTTATTAAGAAAATTGAATGGCTCCTCTGCATATTTTATTAAAGCCCTGAGGTATTATGTTCTTTAAAAAGAACAAAAAGGAAGTCATTGCAAATCATCACATATTTAGTCTAGATATTTATTTAATTGTGACAAGTGAGATAACATTACATAAATTATATTCTATCTTCAGGCTAAACTCATTCCTATTAAGTGTAGACATTTTGTAAGTGCTTAATATTTGTTGTTATATTAAAAACAGCTCATGTAATACCAGGAAGTCTCTGAACAGTGGCCCTTGTGGAACTGTAACTGTTGTGAGAAACACGTTGAAGCTTGCCTTTGGCTAGCTCTTTGCATTGGTTCAGCTGTAGCATCCATTATGTGGAGCTGTGCGGCTAAGGTTGCTAAGGCCACCTGTCCCTCAGAACGGCTGAAAACCTTTGTCCCAATAAAGACTAGAACCAAGACTCTTTTCAGCATAGCCACCATTTGCTTTCCTCTGATAAACAAAGCAAGACAACAAAGAGGTTAAAAAAAAATCATATGACGTGTTCAGAATAGAACAATAACAATTTTAAGTTGGCATGCTTTTGAGTAATTTCACTTGAATGTTTGGTGATTGTCAAGTGTTTTTTACACTCTGCATGAGATCATGGATGATGTTTATTTTTAGTTCCAATAACTATTAAAACAAAATACCTAATGCATTTTATAATGATTTTAACTGAGAAAACTTTTATGGGAGAGCTTAATGAAGAAAGAAGACATACAACTAAGTAGCAAGTATGTTTTTCTTTTTTAAGAAGTTATGGTCCTATTTCTTTCTGCAACATTTTTCTTTCTTTTTTTTTTTCTTATGAATTTAGTACAGGGTCTACCAGGTCTCACTAGAGAGATCCAACTCGAAGTGATCTTCCTATTTTCAGCTTCCAAAGCGCTGGAATTAAAGGCACATGCCACCATGACCAGCCTCAACTGCCACCTGAGCACGCCCAGGGAGCAGGCCTGGCCCAGAGGGCACAGCATGCCAGGGATTGAACCCCGGTCCTTGCGCCTGCCTAAGCAGGTGCTTCAGTCCACTGAGCTGTCTAGCAGGTTCTTGTTTTGTCTTTTATTTTCTGCAATATTTTTCTTTCATCATGAAATAAGAGTGTTCATTTAGGTATCATTTTATTTTCTTTCTATGAGGAAAAAAATGTGTACTTCTTGTTTATACCTTTTAACTCTTTCCCTTTCAATCATGTACCAGAAGTTGCTAATCTCAGCACTGTGGGAGGCTAGTGCAGAAGGGACACGAATTGAACACTGGTCTTTGCAACAGAGCAAAGATAAGCAGATGTGGTACAAAAATCAATGATGTGAAAGAAAAGAAAGAGTTGGAGATGTAGCTCAGGTGAGTGTCCTGTGTTGCGTTCCAAGTATAGAGTAAGCATAGCTGGTTTTTTTCCTGTTTCAGGGATCTTGTATTTTTAAATCTTAAATTTGGAAGTAGATTAATGTTTTGAAATAAAAAAGACAGCTATCCTAGTCATGAAGAAACTAATTCCTGATTCTCTGTACAGTGCTAACTATATACTATTGGTCCCATCAATTGCAAAATTCAATCCTAACATATGTCATCAAAGGTCAAGTATTTGTAACCTTTGAGCACATGCTTTGCAAAGATTGTCTAGTACAAGTTAAAAGGCTTTTGAAGAAGGTCATGGCAGATCACTGGCCTGGGTGGGAAATATATTTATGTGAAAATCCAGTATTTCCAGATTAAGATAAATATATTCTAGATTCTCCATTTGTTTTGAAACTAGACATTTATGCTAAAATACAAACATGAGCATAAAAGTCAGAAGTGCTTTGAGGAGCCAATTTTCTCTTGGTGTGTTGGATTGCTTCACATATACAGAGAAGAGACAGTGATTGTCCTTCTTCAAATGATCATCTCCAGGACCTTTAGATAGCCAACAGCCTTAGAAGACAGAAAGAATATCTCACCTTCTGAAGCAGAGGGCAGATTTTCTTATTGACTTTTGTGATAAAAATGACATCTTTTAAAAATGTTACTATTAGGTAGGTGTCTTCTTTATTCCCAAATCTTCCAGGTGATCAACCTTCCTTTGTTTGTCTAATCATCATCATTTTCAGGTGGCCGAGTAAGAAGCATTGGGAGTTCAGGGCAGATGTTACCTATAACCCTTAGTTATTGGACTGTCTGACAAGAGCAGCGACTTTCATAGTCATGAAAGATACCGAGGAATGTAGGATTGGTCTAGAAAAACCCCTGGTTCAATAGGGCAATACAAAGGAGGAAAGCATATGTGTCATAGTCCAGAAGTTAAATCCAATATAAAGTTTAAACTGATAGACTTTGTGTTTGGTGCACACTCGAAAGAGAGAGAGGCAAGCACACCAACGTGCTTAAAAATAGACATAAGCTATGGAAAATTTAAGAAACTGGTCAGGATAAAACAAGAATATCGCTCAACCTGCAAATTGCTGAAGGATAAACAGTGTCCTCAAGGTTATGGATAGAAAGGAACCTGCGTGCATGCTTGACAGAAAATCCAGCCAACATGATAGAAAGAAAATGGGGGTGTTTCCATGAACTCAGAGTAACTATGAAATGCTTTGGCTCTCTCATTTCTGATACCAACTTCCTAAGTGGAATGAGAATAAAAAAGACCTATATGAATCCTCATATTTATGTTTGATTCCCTATGACGCCAACATGTGGACTCAACCTAATTTTCCACCAATGGGTAAGTGATTAAAAGAAATCTTATATCCATGCACAACGAGACACTAGAAAGTCTTTTAACAAAAGGAAAGCTTGTCACTTGCAGAAACATAGAAGCCCCTGCAAAGCATGCTAACTGAAAAGAAGCCAGGCCCAGGGAAACAAATACAACATAATCACATCACGTATAGATTCAGAATCAGCTGACTCCACAAATCAGAGCAGAATGCTAGCTTCCAGAGGGAGAGGGAAGGACCAATAAATGAGAAGATGCTGCTCGAAGGAAACTAAATTTCAGTTAAAGGAATGAGCATTTTGAGACCTTTTCCACACACAGCATGATGATTATACTAAGTAATTAGGCAATTTGTATTTCAGTTGTTCTAAAACAACAGTTCTCAAGTGTTTACACCTATCAGTAAACAATGAGTACGTAAGTTAACAGCCACAGTAAAGAGATGATGGCATCACTTCCTGTAACGTATGTCAGGACAGCATGCTGCACTCCGCAATTACGGATGATTGCTGTCCACTAAAAAGAGCAAAAAAATCATAAATTGGGCATCTGCATGTTATTATTTTTATTTTAAAGAGGAAAATTATTCAAAATAAAATAAATAAGGATTCCTATTATTTCATAATATTATTTCTCCTATTATTATTTCATAATAGTAGGAGAAAGTAGGATGGGTTGTAACACATATGGAAAAATGAAGGAGGTGAAGTGTTTAGAAACTTAATGGATCAACACAGGAGATGGAGGACCGAATCAGTTTTACACCTGAAAGCCATACAAGATGAGGCAATTTACCTTATGTATGTAGCATTCCTCTGCTCAATTACCTTTTTGTTCTCTATGACCTATTTAATCAAGCCAAGGCTTCTTGGGTCAGCATTTACAAATGCCACTGATTCTTTGCCAGCCACCATTTCTGTCGTGGTCAGCAGCCTATGGCTGTGCCCCCACCTCATTTGGCACCATCTCATGACAGTTTCTGTTGCAATGGTTTTCAGTCATCTCCTCTGTGCTCTCCTTTTTTCTCTTCTGACCCAGGAGCCATCCCCATAAGCTCCACCTCTGCTTTAAATCCTGTGAATGGTGCCCCTTGCTCTCTGCCTGCAGCCCCTGCCGTCACCTCTCCTCAGGGCCTCCAGGAGCCCTGCTCTCTGGAGATCAATTCCAACTGTATCACGGTGCAGCCAATCCCCACGGTGCAAGCTGAGGGTGATGCTGGATACTGACAACTCCATGCTGCACTTTTGCTTGCTAAGCTCCAAGAGCTTTGTAACTCACCCCTGGCCATGACAGTCACTTTGCCTTTGACGAGAAGGACCTACTTGATTGGATCATCTCCTCTTCTGAGCTGCTTTTTCACTCTTTCTCCCTCAGTCATCCTGTCCCACATGCATTGGTCTCTATGTTGTCACTACACAAATACACCTCTACCCAACGGCCTTTCAGGCCTGATTCCTTCTGCCTGGACTGTCCTTGTAAAGAAATGTACAGCTTCCTTCTTTTCCTTTCCTGCCAAAATTCTACTCAAATACTACCTTAGTAGGGAATCATGTTATGTATAACTGTAACTATGCCACATCACTTTGAATCTTCCTTAATGCTGTTTATATTTTGCATAGCACTGCATTGTATATGCTTATTTCTATTATTAATATCCCCTGTCTGTACTTTAGTTATGCTCTAGGAAAATTAGATATTCTCTTTGTTTACTTTTTAATTGTAAACACAGTTTCCTCATTCCAAGAACATGGACCTGGGCCAATTATACAAGCCTAGAACGTTTGGTGCATGAATGTGTGTCATCTGTGTGCATTGTTGATGGTCCTGAAATACTTATTGTTCAATTTTTGGGCCTTATGCATGCCTCTCAAAACCTAGCACAACTCTTCCATTAGACCTCTTTAATTCCCTAAGTTCTAATTAAATGTTCTCTCTGGAAGATTGTAAAGTATTTTAAATTCCTATTTTAGAATCTTTCACATTGTACCATGCTTTCAAGTTACTAAGCACATAGCTGTTCCCCCTGTAGAAGGCACACTACTTTTAGTTATGGTCCTAACAAGCTCCATGGGCCCCGAGGGTCCCTCTGTGTATGTTTGCCAGAGAAAATAAAAGATGCCCAGTTACATGTAAATTTCAGATAAACAACAAATGCGATATTTGGAACAAACTTGCACTGAAATATTTATGCTATTGAAATTCAATGTAAATTCTAAACTATCCCTGGGTTTTGTTCCCAGCCTTACTTATGGCATACAGGTACATGTAATGCTTTCCAGAATTGAGCATAAACAAATCCTCACAGTCCCTGGCTCTCCATCTGAATTCACATAAAATATCTCCAATTATTGTGGTCCCTTCTACACTTACCTAGGCAAACTCAGAAGAACATCACTGACAATTATTCTACTTAAACATTGCCACTCACCCTTCTTCACCCTCTCACATGCCTGGTCCTCCCCCATGCTGCATACTCAGTGAAACAAAATTCTATCTTTCTCTTTCAGATCACTTGAAGATCATGACAATGACATTTCATATGATCACTCTGACATTAATAGCTTCCAATTTAAAAGCAAGTCCCTGTTATGGAACAGGATTTACAAAACTGGTGCAAAGATACTACTGAGAATTTCCAGATTCTCTTTCCCTAATCCTGCTCTTACCCCTTTACATATCTACGATGCATTTACCTAAAATAAGCAATCCACATTGAGTCGACACTATCATCCCATTTCTTGGCTGTGTGCAGATTTCTCTAGTTTTTCCAGCAAATTCCACAAGTACAGTCCATTATGTTCACTTGCTGTATCTCTTTACATTAACCTTGCCAGGAACTGTTTCTCAGCAATCCCTTGTTTTTGTAAGGTTTGAAGGTTTTGATGTTCACTATGTGATTAGGGAGTTCATAGAATGTGCTTTTATTTTTCTTTGTTTTTTCTCTGACAAAGCAAAGAAACTTGAGAATAAAATTTTCTCAGATTATACTGTTCTTGTCTTCTTTGAGAAAAACGCTGCTAAGGAGTTGTAATGCCCTCCTCCCGCTGTGTCGGGGTAAGTGATGTCAGCTGGCCCCATCACCACCTTAACTTTAGGTGCATGAGCAGGTAACATCTGCCAGATTCCTTTGCTACAAACACGTAGTGATTCCCCACTGACACCAATAATTCACTATCATTCCAAACATTACTAGTTCATGAGCTGTTTTGTAGATAGACATAATTTTCCTCCAAACAATACCAGGTCGTCAGTAGTGTATTTATTTCCTTACCATTGCACAATATAAAAGCTCTTATAGCCTAAAGAAGCAAGGCTACATTTGTATCAGTTAGACAATGTAAACACAGGAGGCAAAATACTCAAAGTAGAGATACAGAGGTTTCATTCATGTCCTAATAATGATTGTAGGATATTCAAAATTAAAGGAAACTCAACCTGCCCATCAATGACCACATACTGTTATTAAACTAGAAGACAAAAATGATAAGTACGGGCAAACAAGTTAAATAAGAAGAATTCATGTGAGTTTTCTTACATGCTTGCCTTGAGTTGGAATGGAATTTACAGCACTGATAGATTCAAATCTACCAATTTTGAAGATTAATCAGAAGTGCTCGGCTGCAGCTGGTAAGGGGATGGGAAATGTGAGTGGAAAGTGGAGTTGATCCAGGGAAAGTTCCTGGAAATTGATAGGTCAGAATTCCCAGTTTCCCAGGCACCATGCCCCAAACTCTCTCCCTCTTGGTTTCCCAGGCACCCCACCGGCAAACTGTCTCTCCCTTAGCCCCATGCAGTGCCAAACCCAAAAGTGCAGAACAGTCTACCTGACTTTGGTCTGGGCAAGAAACCACGAATCTCTCCTCTGTTGACACTAAAGGTCCCTCACACACCAGGTAGTGCTGCCAAGATTAGGTCTCCCTCAGCTGTTCCAGTCCAGGATCACCCTCCTTAAAAGATCCTATAAAGTCTCCTGTCTCCTCTTTATTCATTGCTGTCTTGGTCCACTAGACGGCCAGGCTGCTTGATGCCCCCTATAAATCTACTCGTTTCAGAATGCCTGGTCTGACCAACTGCATAGGTTCATACCTAACAGAAATGACTGAGGTTGATGATCTCAGAAGTTCAAGAAAAACACAAGGCAGGAGCTTTAGCAGACGCAGTGAGAAGTGAGATCGCGGGAGGCTGACGGCATGCTTCCTTCCTGCAGAGGCTCCTTGGCCTCACCTGGGTGTTTTGGACTTGGGAACTCGACAGTCTCTACATGAGAGAAGAGCAGAGAGCTAGAAAACATTGAACCCACTCCTGATAAACATTCACTGGTGTCAGTCGGCACTCGTATTTATAAAAACTAAAAATGTTTCCCGCTGCTGCCGTGGATGCCCTAGCAATCTTTCTCACAGGAAAAAGGTGCCCCTGGAGAAGCAGATCAATTAACATCTGGGCCAGCGTTCCAGGGCGGATGCAGCGGGCCGCAGATGATCCACAGTTGACTCCGTGGATGCCACTGCGCTTAAAGCTTTGACCAGCAACAGTGACTGAACTCCTTCTTGTCAGAGTGAATCATGAGGAAACTTTTATTTGTAATTTTTTCTCCTGATGATTAAAGGACACAAAAGTAATATAAACTTTAAGGTATAATCCAATCTTGTCACCTTATAGTTAATTCTCTACAAGGGATTCTCCGTGTAGTTTAGAATTTCTAAGCTCCTTCATGGAGATCATAAATAAGCTCTTTTGTGACTCAAGAGTGTTGCCTTAGTCTTGATTCCTCTGAAATCTGCTCTCTGGGCTCATCCACGCTAATTCCCGTGGCACTTCCCCTCTGCTTACAGGGCGCACTTTGTGCTTTCTTCTTCTTAGGTAGAATTTACCAACCTAGGGGAGCATCTTTGTGGCTCACACCACTCCCTACACACACCCAGATCATGTGTATGCTACTGGGGTGTAGAAAATCCTTTTCCTCCTGATACTATTTGTGTGATTCTGTGGTATTTTTCTTCATTCTGAACTCCACCCACACCCCTGTCATCCAAGACTCTGACCATTGCTGGAGTCAGCAAGTCGCTCACTGAACATTTCCAGCCCTGACATGGGACTTTCTCCGGGAAACCATACATGGACTCCACCAAAGGAGTTTCTGGACCTCCCTGCCTCTTCCTTTACTCTTGCCCCCCACAGTTTGCCATTCCAAAATCACGTGTCTGCCCTAGACATATCAAGGTAAAAATAAGTGTAATGTCATCTGGTTTCTCTTATGTGACAAACCCAAAATATAACTGCAGAGCAAAACAGCAACTAAAAGCATGTAGGGAGATAGATCTTTCTCAAATACTGAGATCAAGAGCTGAAGGGAGAAGGAGAGGGCAAGGAAAAGGATAAGAAAGGAAGTGAGATGTGTTGTGGACACACACCAACTCCTAGTGAGAAAAGGAATTATTGCATACTGCAAGCCTGGGCTGGTAAAAATGTTTAGAATGTAACGGTAAGTATTAGCCACATTTGGTTGTGGAAAGGTGTGCTAGTAGGATTTTGAAAGTCAGCTTGCGATTTGTAAAATGTCTCAATTATTTATTCCATGTCCACATGGTCCTCATTCTGGGCTTCAGGCTTTATTCATAGAAAGGAATTCTCTGAATCAGTTGACTCTACATTGCCCTCCAAAAAGGAGAGGTTCAGAGAGTGGCTGCTGAGTGCACGGCATATCACTTTAATCCAGTGTACCACTGCCTACCACTCCTAACCTGGTAAAGCCATTAAAACAACTTAAAGGCTGCAGAGATGTGGAACAACAGGAATCCCCAGGCCTTGCTGTTGGTAGTGGGAAGTGGTAGGGCTAGCTTGGAAACCGTGCAGTGACTTCCTCCATAGTGAAACATGCCCTAACTGTAGGACCCAGCGCTTCTGTTCCTTGCTATGTATCCAGCTAGGCTTGCAGCATATTCCCACTCAAAAAGTTGTACCTGGCTATTTTGATCGTAGGGGAAGATTTCTGTGCATATGGACAGCAAGCACGTGGGGATGCTCTTAAGTCCTGCAAAAATTTCTGTGCTGACCTGAAACTGTTCTTAAAATAGTCTAAAAGTGTAATGTCAATTAAGGGCAAGCAAGATAGCTCAGCAGACTATGCACCTGCTTATGCAAGCACAGGGACTCGGGTGAGGTCCCCAGCACCACACACTGTGCCAGCCCCACCTCCAGGCCTGCTGAGCTGGCCACCAAGGCTGGGAGTAGTGGTGCACTCCTCTACTCCCAGCACTGGGGAGGCTGAAAACAGGAGGATCGCTGCATAGTACAGAGGGAGACCCTGTATGAATTACACTAAAAACAATAATATCAATCATCTTTCCAAATATATATTCCTCCCAGGAAGTGTAAGCATATTTTATCTTTCTATGTCCCTGCTAATCATGCTGCTAAGGATCGGCTGCATTAGTAACTTCACTGAGATGTGAACACTACTTGTTCCAAAGTTGTGCATGGAGTATTTATCTCAAGGTCATTCTGTACATAATTTTGGAAGTAAATCTTGATCTTGGCCACCCTGATTTCCTCTTTCTTACCATATTGTGTTCTCACACACTTAAATATTCAGATAAATGAGTAATGGGAAGTTTTAAAACTCACTGCGTTTTACAGTGTTTTTAAAGATCCATTTCATATTATTTGAGTTTAACAAGAAGAGGAAAGGAACTGAAAGAAAGCAGTTTACAAAAGTAGGCATTTCTGACCTTATGAAATCTGAATTGTTTGGTGAAGGGAGTATGTTTGTGTGTTTAATAAAATGTCAATCTTTGATCATGAGAATTCTGATCTAGAGAAAAGGAATGACTTGTGCTGTCCGGGGTTGGGAGAGGAGACCAAAGCCCGGGATGGAGAGGGAAGTGTTTCCAAGCTCCACAGTACACCAGAGCAAGGAGCAGAGATGGCACAGAAAAGGGAAGCTGAACAGGCTCAGGCGCAAGGAGAACAGAGGGGGCCTCACTGGGGGTGCTTTGCGATTTTGATAAGAAGCAACAGAGGAAGAGATGGAAGAAAATGAAGGTCCAATTAATAAAGTCAGTAGAATATTTTGTACTTTTTACCTGTTGCTATTTATGTTTAACACATTAATAATTTGTGTCGATTATTCTCCATATATTTTGTGTCATACTATGAAGACAGAATCCGATTCTTTGCTTTTATCATAGGAAAATATGAGCTTTCTTTCCTCCTAAGTGAACATTACCTGAACAATCATTGCAGGCCAGATGTTCAGTTAGTCTATCCTGATAAGGCCAGGGGTTATATCTGGTGTCATATTTGATTAGGTTTGAACTGACTTCTCCATGATTTAAATAACAACATAAAACATTGTTTTTAATCAGAAAATGCTTCACTTTTTATTCAAGATAGAAATAAACTATTCTATCTACTTCATGAATTCTTTTATTTAGGCCATGGAGATTAGCCATTTGGAACATTTTGGGCAACTAAGCAAGTTTATTGAACAAATACTTCAGACAGATGTAGGTCAATGTAAGATAATTCGTTGAGAAAATCAGCTCATTAAATTCAAGGAGTGCTGAACTACTAAAATCCATGAAGGAAAGAATTCACGAATTCATCAAGCAAAACAAAGCATAGAAGTCCAAAAGCTGCCAGACCCCCTTTTCTGTATCTGCCTTGTGAGGTCTATTATCCTTTCCTAGGTAGATCTACTCCCTCTATTGAGTGGTAAAACCTCACAAATGACAACTCCCAGGGTGCTCCCTGGGAGATTTTAACTGCTCAGAAAAGTAAATGCTTTTTTTTTTTTTTTCTAAATCTACCTAAAGTGTCCATAAGATAGATTTTTTTTGCTATACACACTATGAAGGATAAATCATCTGTGGCTAGAAGACTGGGTCAACTTAGGGCAACTGACACCTTTAATGAGTCCAAAGGTAGGAGCGGTTCCCAAGAAGGGAGTGAATATGGAACTCTTGTGAATTTCTGAAGCTCAGCACATTGATTCCAAGAGCTCACAGCCCCAGAGAGGTCCTGAAGGAAATATATGACATCTTTAGTTATTCAGAATTATGTCTCATGATTTCTTCTTTGTATTTTTGTTTCAAATAGTTGAAAATGTTCTATGGTTAGACTCTCAAAATGTAATACATCAGAAGCAGACAGACAGAGAGAGACTTAGATATTACACTTTCGCATCATTTTACAGAATACAGGACTGGTTTGTAACGTTCCTTATTTCTTCAGAGTGTTTTCAACCTCCATATTCAGAATCATCAATACCAGCTCTGGAAACTGCAGGATGGAAGCCATCTTTGGACTGCAACCAAAGTCATTTGAAATTCAAAATATTATACAACCCAGAGAGAATAGCTTCTGGAGAAGTGTTCTAAATTCCCATCATCTGGAAACACAGATGTTCAACTAGTTTGTTGTTGTTTTTTAAATTCACTTAGTGTGTGAAACACTTAATCTTATTGACTAGATAGTTTTTGAACAGTTTCAGAGCGACAGCCCTAAGATTTCTTTGCAAAAATCTGTCTGGTTGAAACACTTAAACAAATTGACTATCATGAATGATGTTGAATGCAAAATGTCCATGTGCTACAAGCCATTTATTACTAGTTCATGACTATTGTCATTAGTATTGCTACCTAGATTATGCAGAAATACACAATGAATTCTCACTACTTTGGCTTCTTTTGTTATTCTTCTACATTATTATGACCAGACCCTGAAATTATTGAACATATCTTTCCCATAGAACTTAGATTTTCTTTGTGAGAGCACTGATTTCAATTAGTATACCATCTAAAGGAGGGAAGTGTGAGACTTGTGGGCAAATGCTGTCCATACCGGCACCTTTGTGGACTTTTCTTACTGATAAAGTTGGTCTATGGGAAACACGTTGTCAGTGTGCTTACTGCAGTTGTGGTTCTTCTGAAGTAGAATTAAACTTAAAATTTTGCTTTCAGAAATTATTTTGGCAAAAGGGACAAAGTGTGATTCAGAGGATTCTAGCCTTCTGGAATGTTCTGGCAGTTTACTAAGATAATACAGACTAATTCAACGGATGAGGTTGAGCATAGGATTCTCAAGTTGGAAATCCTCAAAATAGTGTCTGTGAAAGTGGTTTGTAGCTTGCAGTGGTAGGAGGTCAGACTTAGATGTAAGGAATGTAAAATTTTTCTAGACAAAGTGTCTGATGATCTACAGAGTGAAGAACTCACTAAAGTTTGTACATATGGAACAGTGAGTGGTTCCTAAGCACACCTGAAGTTGAAATTATGTCTTCAGCTTTTACCAAATACGAATATCCTAGTTTCAGCCTGTAGTACAGGATTTAGGCATAGTATTACTTAGAAGCTCTCTAAGTGATCATAAAGGATAATACATCTTGGGAATCTCCGAGAAACAAGTGGCTAATCTCTAAAATATAGGTAGTTGGAAATGTCATTTACCATGAAAGAGGCTTATAAAAATTAACAGGTTTGGAGTTATGGGACAGAAAGAATTATATCTGTGTGTATTATGATCATTTTGAGCTTAAGATAAAAGAGTTGTGATGATCATCCCTGAGAAGAATTTGGGTCTTTTTCTCTGAATCTCAGAATGGTAGCATGAATGAACAGCTTATGTTTGTGTATAAATGATAGTTAAAGCCACAGGGAATGATAAGTTCTCCCCAGAAAACAGAGACTGATGTTCATTGAAAAATAAAGACACAAGCTGAGGTAGCAGGCAAACAGGGGAAGGGAAGTGAGAGGAAATATACTCCATCACTGGATGCATAAGAAGAGATGCAATGGGCCTCTGTGCATA
>NDGN011550224.1:0-11600 GCA_002564285.1 Tympanoctomys barrerae | reverse complement strand
TTGAACTCAGGCCCTTGTGCTTGTCAGGGAAGCACTTATTCCACTGAGCCATCTCTCCAGCCCCCATAAGGGCTTTAGAACTAAATTAAATCTAATTTCTAGTGGCACATCAGATACAGTTGTCTACAGAGGCAGAAATCAGAGCCTGAGCAATTACAAAGGCATTGAGTTAAGTAACACACCTACAACAAGGATTGAAAGCAACAGTGATGAGCACAGTTACAGGCCTGCCCTTCATGGTTCTATTCTCTACTGTTACCGCATGTTGTTTTTTCTCTAGTATGTCCCCGGAACTTATATTCTGATAAAATGGTGTGTTACATTCTGCTCAGGAACTGGCCCTATCACTCCTATTAACTCCATGGTGTCAGAAAGATTGGTTTATTGGTCTGGGTTTCCCAGTTGCCCATGCTCTCCTGGCAGGATAGGAATCAGTCTTCACCATTATCAGCCTTGTCATGGCAAGAATGGAAAACACACCACAGAATGTCAGATGGAACTTCTCTTCACCTATTTTTCAATTACTTAAGCCCAAAGACAAGAAATCCTGTGTTATTAGAACTGTTACTTCTACTGTACCTATATAAGATTAATAACATTTGAGCAAACTTCTCTGACTACTTATAGCCATACCTAAAGACATTTAAGAATAGACACGTAGAATGTAGTTGTTTAATAAAGCTACAGGAAATAAAATGCCCCAGTGTGGTCTCAAACCTGAAGAAGAAAGAGAAAAATACAAACATAGGTGTTTCCCTTTTTCCTCACATTCCAAGCGGGGGTGGGGAGGCACTAGAAAAATCATGCCTAGGCCCAGAATTTTTTCAAAATGGCACCAGGCATCTTTGTCCTCACCTGGCCCTTTGTTAAGATGTAGATTGGTCCTGTGCAATCGCAGGAGTGGATGAGCAGGCAAGTTTATGCCAGAGAACCTAATGTGTATCTGTGAAGAGTCCTGTGCAAGCTTTAGTATTTTGAAAGGCAGCATGAGGAGGACATATGGTGATTCTCTTTATAGCTGGACCCAGCGGTAAATCTTAAGGGGAACAGCTACTGTTTGATTTTGATGAATCTCTTGTTACTAGCAATTTTTCAGGAAACAAACAATCTTTTCTACCTGGTGGCCCTAAGGTCAAGGTTGCAGGTGCTGACTCCCTAGACAGATTGATAAATTCTTTTTTGCTTGTTTAATTTATTTATTTGTTCTTCTGTATTTAGGACAGAATCTACAGGGTCTCACTGCATAGATCATACTCTTAGTGAGCCTCCTGTTTTCAGCTTCCCAAGTGCTGGGATTATAGGCATGCTCTACTACACCAAGTCTCAAGTGTAATCTCAGTGCACCCCAGGGGTGGGGCCGGTACAGCAGGCCAGGTTTCCAATCCCTGGCCCCTGCTCTCTGCCTAAGCAAGCGCTTTAATCCGCTGAGCTATATGACCAGCCCAATAAATCAAATTTTTGCATGTTATGATTTTATATATTGCTAGATATAATTTGATAATATTTTAATAATTTGTTTTTTATGAAGGATATTAATTTATAATTTTCTTGAAATAACTTATAATTTTGTCATTTTATGGTTTTGATGTCAGGGCAACTCTGGTTTTGTAAAGTTAATCAGGAAGTGATCAGACTGGTGTCTCAATGAGACATGTTTCTTTCTTTAACTTTTGAGAATATTGACGTGTAAAGGTATATAGTTGACTAGAGTCTTCTACATGGGAAGTGCTTTGTATTGTCAGTTCTATTTAATACGTAGAAATATCCTTATTTTTATTTCTTCTTTAGCTTGGTAAGAAACTTTGTATTTTTTATAAGATTTGTCCATGTATGGCAATTTTTATAATTTAATTGCATATTATTCAAAATTTTTCTAATTAACTTTTTAATACCCATTGTCTCTCACTTTTGATATAGACAAGCCTCAGCTGAAGTTATGTTCTTTTTAATTTTTCTTTATTTATTTCAGTGATTTCCTCTATTCCTTTTTCAGTTTTCTATTGCATTTATTCCATTTTGTCTATCACTGTCACTTTTATACTCATTTTGGTCTTAACCCATGAAGATAATTGCTTTTATGTGGCATTGCTTTATCTATCTATCTATCTATCTATCTATCTATCTATCTATCTATTCATATGTGTATATATATTAATTTTCCTCTTAGCATTGCTATAAATTACAACTTGGATAAGTTGTAATTTTTATGTTAATTAGCTCTAAATTTTTATAATTTTGTTTTTGTTTCCCCTTTAGCTTTTATGTGATTGACAAAGTGTTTAATTCTAAATATTGGAGGATTTTCTCAATACATTTCTATTACTGACTCAGATCAATTCTACTATGAGCATAGAACACTCTATATTTGTATACTTTTATATGTATTAGGTTTGTCTAATAATGCTTAATATGGTTTTTTTTGATGATGGTTTATGAGCCCATGTAAACGATGTGAAGTTCTGTAGGTATCAGTTAGGCCGAATTTGTTTAAATATTTAAATTTTTTCCTTTGCTCATTTTATCTCCATTCATTTGCTTATTTTTGAGAGAAGAGTATTGACATATCAACAATTCCATACTTGTTTCATTTTATAGACTTAACATTTACTTTATGTATGTTTTTAATGTATTTTGTTATGTATTTACTATGAGGTCTACATGGTCTCACTACATAGACTGGACTCGGAGTGATCCTTCTGTTTCCAGCCTCCCAGGTGCTGGGATTACAGACCTGCACCACCACCTCCAGGCTCCATTGCCATCTCAGTGTGCCCTGGGGACGGGGTCAGAACTGCAGGCTGGGGATGGAAACCCGGTCACTGTGCTCTGCTTAAGCAGGCGCTTTAGTTCTCTGAGCCATCTGGCCAGCCCCACTTTATGTATATTGATGTTATATTTTAAGATATATAGTTCATTATCACTGTTATATCTTTGTATAAATTTATACATTATTTATAAAATGTATATTTATGTTTGATGACTTCTTTGCGTTGTCACCTTTAGTCAGATATTAATACAAGAACTCTAGTTCTCTTATGTTTAGATATCAAAGGAAATTTGTGATTGTTTTGAACTTCATTTCTCTGTACTACGTAATTAGCTACTTCTCCTAATTAACATTAATAGATTTAAAAAAATAATAATTGGTTTGTGCAATTAGATTTTGACTTGTCTTGTACTTTTTATTTCTGCGTTTGAAATTCTCCTGCTTAAGACTCTTTAAGCTCGTTACAGCTTGTATCTCGGTGTCTCTCCAAAGCTGCATGTGGTCTTTGGTGGACCTTTGCAGAGGCAGCTGGTACTAGCTAGGATTAAGGGTGTTTCTCCCTGCACATAAGCCTACCCACCCTAAGCGCAGTAGCCTGGGCAGACAATAGGGGACAGGACAGGGCTGTCACAGCTGTTGCTGAATTTTGTCTTCTCCTGCTCCCTGCTCGCCCTGTGATACTGTTCTCCATGCCTTCTTGCCTTGGAGGCAACGGATTATGGACTGCGACCTCTACAAATGGTGCTAATTATGGACTGCAGCCTCTACGATCTGTGATCTAAAATACACCATTGGATTTAAGTGTCAGCAACACAAAATATAACTATGCGAGAGCTCTTGGACGTATGTGTGTGCCTGTATGTGTTTCTCAACATGAATACTTTTCTCTATCAAACTTTGAAAATGAGGATTTCATCCATCGTGCTGGAGTGGTCATTATTCATTATTTATTGTCTCCTTTGTAGCTTGTTTGTCTCTTCTTTCTTTTATCTATTTTATGGAATTCCAATGAAAATATTTTTGATTATTTGTTCTTGTATCGCCAGTCTTTTGACTCTGCTTATTTTATTTCAGTCATCTTTTATTTCCTTGCTTCATTATCAACATTTTCTTATACTGTGTCTTTAATATCACTCAAATTTGTATTTTGTAGTCTGTCATTACTCTCATTGTACTTTAAATATTTTTATTTTTATATCTAAAAGTTCTGTATGTTTTTTCTCCTTACATCTTTACCATGTTTATACCTTATTTGAATATCTGAATTTGGTTATAGGAGATGCTGTTACATGTTTTTCAAATAGTTCTATCATTTCTCTCACTTCTGGGTCAGTTGATTATTTCTCTTGGTCATGTGTCACACTTTCATGTCTATTAATTTGTGATAGTTTATTGAATGTCTAGATTTTTTTCTTCCTGTGAAAAGCTTTGAAGTTTATTTTGGCAGATGGTTGTATTTCTAGAAGGTTCATTTGACTCTTTTATTCCTGTTTTGAAATTTTATTAGGCATGGGCTCTATAGTCTGTTTCTGTGACAAACTCCTCTGGTATCTATACTCTGAATTTCCTGTGAGAATTCAGGGAATTATTCAGCATACGACTCTGCTCTCTGTTTGACTTTTTGATGTTTTCCCTGTCACACTTTTTGAAGTGCCAAATTTCTGTGCTGAATGCTTCTTCCTAGAACGCCCTTCACAATATGCTGCAGGTCAGAACGTGCTTGTAGCTTGGCCACGGTGCAGCTTAAGCACACTCTCTCCAGCTTATTCCTAAACACTAATCCAGGTGGGAAGGAAACTGGTAGATGGCATTAAGATCTATCCTTCAGCTTTGAGCTAACTAAATCAAAGATCTGAGTGGTTCTGATTTATTTAAAAATAAACCGTTAAAAAAATAATGTAGGCTGCTGATGAGGAGAGAAAATCAAAGGCATCAGGTGGGCCAGAGATTTGCTTGCTTGGCCTTGCATCTGCCTCTCCTCCCTGCTGCCCCGTGCATTCAGGTTCTGCTCACATGCCTGGAGGATCTCGGTCTGTCCGTCCTCTGCACTTCTTTTCTGTCCACCTTGGATCAGACCGATTTTACCAGCCAACTGAACTGCATAAGCCAATGCTCAGTGCTACTCCCCCCAACATCCTTGAGTTAATATTTGCAAATATTTAAAAAGATCTCCATGTAAATTTCCTGAGCTCATTTTCTATTGTAGTTCCTTATTTTTATGAAGCTTTATTGCCCCCCAGGCAATGCTTGATTCACTTGCCTGAGCTTCCTCGCACTCCGATCTTGGTTTCCTGATCTCCACAACACCGCAGGGTCCTTTTGGCTTCTGTTTCTACCCAGAACAGGGGAAGCATTACACAGCTTATTTCCCTCATTTCCTATCTCTCATTCTCAATAGGTCCTTATTCAGTATCAGAAAAATTTAGAACAATTTAGTTTCTTAGTTTTCTCGTTGTTTAACTATAGGAGATGAAGTGCTGCATAATTAGTCTGAAACACCTAAACATAAAAATCTTTGGCCTATGCATTTTGACAACTAACAATTTGACTGTCTGAAGAGCTGAAATTTATCACAGTCTGACCACTGTAAGCCAGCATCAGGAAATGGAAATACTTAGGACTGCATTTGTTAGCAATAACATATACTTCCATGTAACACCAATTCAATTGCCCATTTATTTATTTATCTTGCTTGGAACTTACCTGATCTCAAAACTGGCTTGGAATGAGTTGTTCTACCAGCACTGTCCTAGCACAGCACCTGACACATAATTAGGTTTTAACAGTAAAGTATGATGGTTAAGAACTTTTTAAAGGACTTGAGAAAATGCTGTTTGAATCCCAGATCTTTATCTAAAAATTCTATGACCTAAGTGAAAATTTATGAGTCTCTAATAGCTTCATTTTTTATCTGAAATAGAGGGTAGTTATAATTTTAATATCACTGAATTTTTATGAAATTCAATGAAATACAGTTTTCAAAGTTCTTAGCCATGTTAAGGATGCATTATAGGTATGTTATTTTTGATATCCTTATAGTATTTATTGTTTAAAGGAAATTTCATAAATATTTAAATGAAATCAATGTATTGAAAAAGAGAACTCCAATGAGGGCATGTGAGACATTTAAGTGAACCCCTTATCAGATGCTTGGAACTCAGGCCAGCGGGGAATTGAACTCAGATTTACTCGTGTAATTGAAATGTTCAAGGCAGAGCACTTTTGGGGCTGAATAGTTCTATCTTCCAGGATCTTCCGAACAGTGGTGGCAAACCTATGACACATGTTTTACTTGTTTTTAAGAAAAAAAAAGATGTTAATATTTGAGGTTTTTTTTTCTAAACTAAAACTTCAGTATACAGGTTGAATTGCAGTGTTGGCACTTTGTAATAAATAAGGGCATTTGGAGGGCTGGCCAAATAGCTCAGCGGATTAAAGCACCTGCAAGCAGGGGCAAAGGGCAGGGGTTCGATCCCAAGGCGTGCTGTGCAAGTTCTGCCCCTGGGACTTGCTTAGACAGCCATTGAGATGGGGCATGTTGGCGGGCACCTATAATCCCAGCTCTTGGGAGGCTGTTATCAGGAAAATCTCTATGAGTCTGATCTAGTAATGAGACCATGAATACCCTGTAGACTCTTCCCTAAAATACAAATAATTAATTAATTAATTATTTAAGGGGCTTTGGCACTGCAGTTTGGGTGCTCATCTCTAAAAGGTTTGTCATCATTGCTCTATAGTCTACCTTCTTTGTGTTAGTTTTAGCCTTAAGTCATTTATTCAATGTGGCAAAATGGTCACAGTCATTGATGGAGAAACAGCCATATACCTCCTCACCTAAGAGACTAGAGCTACTGTCCCACCAAATAGAACTTCCCAGGTTAGGGTCACAGGAAATCACAACTTTACCTCCTGTGTCCGCAGTAGTGTGTGTCCGCAGTAGTGACTTATCCTGATTGATCTAGGCCTAAAGGCCCATGATGGTTGAGCCCACCAGTTGTGCAGTAGTGATGATAGTGGACTTCTTTATAAGGCGCTGCTGGTCCTACCGTCAAGTTGATACTGGAGCTAATCAAGGTTCCTGCTCAGTGAGGAAGGGCTTTGTGTGATGGAGGTTCTTCGTTAATTCAGTGGGACAGATTTTCTGGGCCATAAGAATCTTTTCATAACTTACTCGAGTAGGTCATATTTTTTACCACTGATAAACTTTGATCACTATCCTTCTGGTTTTATACCTGATGATATGGTAAGGAAAAACAATATCTGTTGCCCTGAACATACCAATCCAAGCTAAGACATGCTTACTTATCATTTCTTATATATTAAGCAGAGCTCTAAATATTTTAATTTACAAAATAGTTTTATTTTTTATCTTATGAATTAGAATAGGGTACCATTTTAATTTTATAGATGAAATAACTATGGTATTTAATTGTTGTACCAGGTAAGGATCATAAAGAAATTGCCACAGCTATGGTTTGAAGCCAGATAGCCTGGTTCCCAGTTGCATATTTTTCTTTGTAATATTATATATCACCTTATGATCAGTTAATTGAAGAGCTCTGTTCTACACAGAAATAAAAAAGGCTGTAACATCTGTTTGGCAAAATTTTTCATCTATATGTCTATCTGTCATATCCATTTATCTATCTATTCATTTATCTAATCTTAATTTGCTAGCAATAGTATGAATATAGGAGAAAATATAATATGCAGTTCTCAAACTCTCAATACTTTTAATATGATGCAAGCAAACTGTATTTTTTATTTATTCAGTCACTTACTAAAATAATTTGACCTTTCTATTTAAACATAGACAATGGTTGAGTTTAGTGGTGCAAAACAGGCTTCCAACAATTAAGGGAGTCATAATCTTAGTTCAGATCAATGATTTTAAAATTTTAGGTCATGACTCAACACAAGTCAATCTGAACAAACATAGAAAAAGACAGTGTTAGAGTTCACCAGATGTAATAAGTATGTGTTTTTGTGATAGTACCTGTGAGCGGCCCCTGTGTATTTGGTTATAGTATAAACTGTATTTCTCAATATAAGCATGGCTAATGGATTTGAGAATGACTGAATTACAACCTAGTTATCCAAATTTTCAGGCCTTTCTCAAACTTTTACTTATGATCATAACATTGCAGCAACTTCAGAAAATGTGGCTGCATCCTGTATTTCTACTTTAGCCCCTTATGGCATAAATTCTAGTAATGTGGTGAGGATAGCTTTTGATACATCTGACTGTGTTTCTGATAAGTACAAAAGTGTTTTATTTTTATGTGTTCATGTCAGAGTATTTTTTTTTTTTTTATTGTGGTACCAGGGATTGAACTCAGGACCTTGAGCTTGCGAGGTAAGCACTTGTTCCACTGAGCTATCTCCCCAGCCCTCCTGTCAATTTTTGATTGCTAGTCTACTTTGATTCATTTTAACAAAATGTTTGATTTTGTATTTATAGCACAAAAACTACTAGTGAGTTGAAACAAATTTTGAATTTTTTGTCAATTGCTTTTTTTTCTTAGAGACACAACACAAACCCTGCTTATGAAAGTCTATCACATAGCAATAACTCTTATTCTCTAACCTTGTTAAAGTAGATTTATTTTGTCAATGTTGAGGTAAAATGGCTTTAAACAGTGTTATTAAAATCTCAGCTAAGCAATGGCTTTAGCATTGCATTTTATGCTTTGCGGTTACAGCATTTTATGGATT
Organism: Tympanoctomys barrerae; assembly: GCA_002564285.1. Classification (NCBI taxonomy): domain Eukaryota; kingdom Metazoa; phylum Chordata; class Mammalia; order Rodentia; family Octodontidae; genus Tympanoctomys; species Tympanoctomys barrerae. The sequence goes on along the minus strand of NDGN011550224.1, from coordinate 3,118 downwards.
TATGTTTCATGCTGTCAATACATATAAAAAAAGACCAGCTGGAAAGTGTTACGTTAACAGAAGACCACAAGGTTTTGGACAGCACGATGACCCAGGATTAGGGAATCTGAGATGGGAGTTGCATGTGCGTGGAACAGTTTCATTAGTGTCTCATGCATCTTCCCAAATTATTTCCTTTTACTTCCTTGTGCAAGTATGTGCAGATGTAGAGTTATTGCTGCTATTTTCCCTGCATTGAAATATATTTTCTAGCATCTAACATCAGTGGAAAATATGGAAAGAGTAATTAGAGGAAGCCATTTGTTCTCAATGTGTTTTGGAAAAACAAATAAAGTAACTTTTTTTTTTTTTTTTTTTTTCCTGGAACTGGGGATTGAACTCAGGCCCTTGTGCATGCCAGGGAAGTGCTTATTCTACTGAACCATCTCTCCGGCTCCTAAAGTGAAGTAATTTTCTAGGAGGTTTTGAACTTTTCCAAAAGGAATGCCCATGAAGGAAGTGATCAACTACCCATTTTTTTATTTTGATGAGAGAAAAATAAACAGAATTTTTTCAACAAGATAATAGGAGGATAATAATTAATACATTGCATATCATCTTCAAAGTAGTTACTCAAAGGACAATAGATGCATATTAGATGTTGTCTAAATAATATTAGCATAAACCTTTCTTTTCAAGAAACTGAGGAACTTACAGCATGGCTGACTTGTGTAGATATATATTTTCCTTTTCTCCTCTATTCATTCTTTTTGTTTTATGTATTCTGCTGTTGCAGGGTCTCACTATGCTGCTCTCACTCATGGTGTTCCTCCTGCTGAGAGCATTCCCCGCTCTGGAATTATTGGCCTGTGCCACTGTGTGCAGACTCTGGCAAGTTCAGCCTGCTCTGGGGGTGGAGCTGGCATGGCATGTGGTGCTTGGGATTGAACCGCATTCCCCGCACTTGCCTAAGCTTGCCTAAGCAGGTGCTTTAGTCCACTGAGCTATCTCACTGGCCCCTCAACTATACATTCTTAATCTAACTTTTTTCTCTTTTAAAAACATATGATAATCACCCAGAAATATAAACCTTGGAGATAGTTATTCATATTTTAGTAGTTCACCAACACATTTCACTGAATTTTTTTCATTGAAATTGAGAATGTAATTAACATCTGTCTACCATCTACTTATTTAATGAATAAATTTTTTAATCTTTGAAAATAGTTAAATGAAAATAAAACATGGAGTATCTTACAGTAATAAGATATCTTCATGCTTAGTTAACATGTTCTTAAACTTTTCTGTTACCACTTACATAAGCACTTTATATACTATTTCATGTTTCTAAACTGATATGAAAGGAAAATCTACCTAAATATCTTCCAAGAGAAAAACTAACTGGAAGTACCTGAAAGCCTTAAAAGATTACTAATGTGGTATGAGTTGTCCTTGTTACACTTTGATATTTCTTATTAATATTTGCAATTAATGTAGGAAGAGGAAGAGGAAGTGAAATTAGGCAGCATATCTCAGCCACTGTTTCCACACAACTTATAATTAGTTTTTATTACTTTGATTTGCTTTTGAGGTTGGTGGAAAATAGCATCCAAATCTAGTACCAAATGTTGGCTTACAACAGAAGAATTTGCTTACGGTTTTGATGTGTTGTTTGGCTTCTAGGAAAATCTTTCCAGTACATGTTGAAAGAATATACATTGGCCACCATGTTAGATCCAATAATATTCAAGATGAAAGTTTTTTTAGACCTTTTTCAAAAAAGTAATGGGATAATTATGATTTAGCTTCAAAAATCTGAACTGTGTTTCTATACTGTTGCATGTAACCACCACCCTGGGGCAACTCAGTGTGCTTATCAGTTGTGTTAGGTAACTTTTTGTCACCAAGACACATTAATATCCTAAAGATTCACAAGTTAAAGGGTGAGAAGTCAAATTTATTATGCAGTTTCAGGGGATCCAGTCCATGGCTAGCTTGCTCTAAGGTAAAAACTTTGTGCTGGATGAGCTTGGCAGAAAGCTCTTCTTGGCCAGGAATCAGCCAAGGGAAAATAGCAGCAGAGAGAAAGGAGCTGGGCACCATGCATCTTCCCTAGGGTCACATCTCTAAGACTCTCCAGACATGCCCAGGATAGCACTTTGCTAATCCTCTAGGGGATTCTGAAGCCATTCAAGTGGACAAAACGGAGCTTACCCTCTCCATCAATGTTTCTGTCACACCCTATGTGGAGGCAATGTTAATTTTGAAGTTTGACCTAAATCAGTATGCCAAAAGAATCCCAATTTGTTTTAAGGTAGTTCTTTTTATATTAGGTCAAACCCCAGCTTCCCTGACCACAACATTTTCATATGCTTCTCTGTCAGGATTTCTGGGATACATTTATGCATTTCATCAATCCATCCTGGTTGTCATTTGTCCCAGATACTAGGTTATGTATTACAATATCCCTGTGGCAATTCCAACTGATGGTATATCTTTTTACATTCTTGCCTCTCAGCCTACGTACTTCAAGGAGCCACATGGTCCTTGGCAAATGGGAGTGATTTTGATTTTGGCCATTCTTGCCTTCTCAGTCTTCTGAGAAAGGTGGAAAAAAACAAGGAAACTACTTACCTATCACTCTCAATTTTGGCCCATGTAATAGCAATTTATAAGGAAAATAAAGAACTCTTTATAAAAGCAATGATGTTATGATTTCATGCTTACTACTTAAGGTACGCAGAAATGCTTATACTTGCATGGCAAACATTTGTTGTTTACTTGAAATTGAAGTTCGAAGAACAATCTTGTATTTTTTCTGGCGCCCTTGACTATAATTCAGAGTCTCTCTTCTAGCACTGCACACTTCTAAATAAACATTTTCAATAAGAAAAGAGAATCAAATTAAGAATAAATAAAGCCTGAAGAATGGAAATTTTCATCTAAAGAAACAGAGAAATTATTTCATTTTGTACATTGAGAGATTGTCCTTACTATCAAGGATTTCAGGACATTGGGGTTAACTTCCAGGCCATCCTACATATGGTCTCTTTAGCTTCTAAGTTGTTGTTGCAGTGTTGAGTAAATTGCCTTTTAAGGCAGTGACTTGAATTTAGGCAAGCTGCCTTAGTTCCAACGC
>NDGN011550220.1:4499-19051 GCA_002564285.1 Tympanoctomys barrerae | reverse complement strand
TATATATATATATATATATATATATATATATATAATTTTTTAAGTAGGCTTATATGATCAGAAACAAAAGAAACAGAAAACTCCCAATGGCAGGCTCAAAGGCAGAGGAAGGGCCTGCCAGATAGCTCAGAAGATTAAAGTGCCTGCTTAGGCAGATGCAGGGGCCAGAGGTTTGATCCCTGGCCTGCTGTGCTAGCCCTGCCCCCGTGGCATGTTGAGATGGTGATTGAAACTGGATGTGGTGTTGAAGGCCTGTAATCCCAGTTTTTGGGAGGCTGAGAAACAGGACTGAGTCTGATCTGTGTAGTGAGACCCTGTAGTCCCTGTACTAAATACAGAAAGAAAGAAAGAAAGAAAGAAAGAAAGAAAGAAAGAAAGAAAGAAAGAAAAAGGCAGAACAATCCAAAATGGCCATCTGTGAATGGAAATCCATGGAACCCACTAGCAGGGAATAACTGAAGGGCTGGAGGTTCACTCTAGGCTCACTGGTATGAGTCTTTATTGGAAGGCCAAAGAGTCAACGATGGAAGGCTGAAGACATTGGAGACCAGTTTTAAAGGCAAAAGGAAGACCGAAGGTCTCCCCCGCAAAGAAAAAAAAAAGGAATCATTTTCTTCTTTTCCTTTTTATTCTGTGCAAGCTGCAAGCCTATTGGTTGTTGCCATCCATATCTGCGGTGGGTCTCTCCCTTAGTTTGCTGGCCTATATATCAATTATTGATGTACACCCAGAATTTACTCATCTACTGATAGTTCTTACCCAAGTCAGGCTGTCATATTACAATTAATAATCATACTGTTATTAGTAAAATAAGATCAAATTGAAAAATAATTAAGGTTTTACCTGAGCCTCAGATTCTATGTTTGCATAGTGCTTATGAATATGTTTTAGAAAGAATACAGAATTTTACTAAATACTATGGTAGAAATTTAACAATGGTTGGTACATTCATGTCTTTTCACTATATTTTATTCTCTTTAAAAATAAAACAAAGATTAAGATTGAAAAAAGTAAAAAGAGCTACAGAAAAGAAACTATATTATAATGAATTTGAAAGTAAGTCTGAGTAAACATTAATGAAAGCGACACTGAAGAATGTCCTGCTGGCTCTTATTGAAAGAAATGATCGATGATCTTTCTCTGAATTCTGATGTTCTTGCCTTGAAATAAAATCATAAGGGAATTAAGAAATGGGTAACACAGACCACAGAGGCTCATGTGTTCCTGAAAACTCAAGCTGCCATCTCAGCCCCTGCTCTTTGGTCCTCAGCCTCGGAGTCAGTGTACGTGGTCTCTCTGCAGTCCATGAACTCCCAGGGGCAGAGCCAGCCAGTCTACAGGGCTGCCCTTACGAAACGCAAGATTTCAGGTAAGTTCAAAGGATGACTTAGTTGGACCCACAGTGTGCTGTGAGTGCTATCTTGCTTCCATATGGTGCCGACCAATAATTACTTGAATTTCATATGAAGAACAGAGGAAACAAGTGGGCCAATTTGGTAACTTTTTGGATGCAAGTGTATGTGTTCACATGAAGAGGCCACAGTGTTCTTGCAGTGAAATCCATCTCATTGTGTATTCTGCATGGCTTCACTGTGCAGAGGCTTTCCCACAACTGGAGGAACTAAACATGATTCCATGCAATGGTGCGGTCTGGTTCATCCATGAATTGCCCCTAGTGAGACATCCACAAAGTGGGAGAAAGAAGAGTGGGAGGATGGCCTGCAACTGGGCACACCTGTGTTATTTCAATGAATGTTGCATAAAGCTGTCACTGAGTCAGAACAAATGTAATGATGGATAGATGACAGACTGATCATTCTCTACTTATGAAGGGAAATCTATGTTCCTTCATAGATACTTTTTTACATTGCCTATATATTAATAAATACATAAACTTTTGTGGGCTGCGTGTCAGGAAACCTCCAACATAATCATTTTTATGAATTTATAACATAAAATGAAAGTTACTTTTCACATGCAAGGAGATTTCATATATATGATATTTCACTTTTCTTATTCATTGATTGCTGCCATAGAAAAGCCCTTGTTTCGCTTTTTAATAGGCTCAATACTTCTCCCTTCTGCTTCCACACCCTTTGGAAACATGGTGCCCTGGAAATGAGGGTAAAACAAAAACCCACGAGACTGAAAAGCAAGATTAAAGATACCTTGTGAATCTTAATTTGTTAGAGATTAACCTAGGACTATAGCTTTATGACTATGATGGATTCTGTTGATGACAAAGATAAATCTTTGTGCAAACTAGTCAAATTGAATTCTGTTTTATATCTGAATATAAATTTTAATCTCCCTTTAGTAATATAGTGTGAAATGTGAAGACATTGAGTCCAATGTGATTCTTATGGTTGTTCGAACCAGAATTTTCATTTCATGTCATGATTATAAAGGAAAAGCAAATTAAGCTTTACTTCACTTAAACCTTTGTTTCCGCTATATATATATATATATTTTTTATGATTTTCTAGAAATTTAGAGTACACTGTGTAAACACTGACTTGTTTGGAGCATCTCCCACCAAGGGGAAGCACTTATTTTTTGCTCTTCTGTTTGCAGATTGGGTTGGGCAGCTTGTGAAGGGAATTGCTGATTTCTTAGGCTATGTTTAAAGAGAGCAAGAGTAGGAGTTTTTGCTTTCTACATTGACCAATCAACTAGTTGTTTAACTATTCATTTAATTTTACCTACATGAAGACATGTAGATACATACAATCTAAAAGCTATACAAGGTGACTAACAGATGGTGCAAGTCAGAGAAGTCAAGGCAGAGACAGTAGTTACAGACAGTTGTCCTGTGTGTCCCACTGTCATTTCAGAAGAGGACGAGCTGGATGTACCTAAAGACATCAGTGTCCGCGTTATGTCCTCCCAATCTGTGCTTGTGGCCTGGGTGGATCCTGTTTTGGAAAAACAGAAGAAAGTCGTTGCATCAAGGTACTTTTGCTTATTTCTTTGTCTTTATGTATGAGCAATGTGTTGTTTTTCTCATCCTGAGAGGATTTGTATTTAATGATTTCCTTTTTCTTACTTATATGATGCTGGCCTCTCTTTCAGGGAATTTTCTCTGCCAATCTAGCTCCCACAGAGCACATGCGACCAGGGCCTTGTGTGTACTATGCAGAGAAGAATCTTATACTTAGTGAGTTTTACCCTGTCTCTGGAAATTTCCTAGATTCCTTTCCTTCACCATTTGTGTTTTGCTTTGCCTCATTAGTGTTCCATTCGTGTGCAGCTCCACCTTGGTAGTAGTCTTACTGAAGAATCACAGTGGGATGGATTTTTTACACAGAATGGTAGTTGTGCATTTAATGCCTTAATGTAGTAGTTTTTCATTAGACATTTATTGAACACTGAGTTATTTCATGTCTAGCTTGTTTGTGTCCAACAAACTATATCTTACTTTCTCTTATATCACGATGCTGCACTATTTTTTTAATATTCATTTGCCATCACAGTAGAAGAAAAACCACTTCTAAGGTTAAAATAATCTTTATGTTAAAAATCCACTGGTGGATAGAGCCATCAAAATTTTATGTGTCCAGTGACTAAATGGTTTACATAAGCAAGGGAAAGCCAAAGATTTGGTGGCTTAGTTATTGTGTATTAAATCTTGAATTTTTCAGCAACCAGGCAAGGGGAATGTAATGTAAAGTGAATGGAATATACACAAAGATGCACATAAACTGTAAATCATATTGGATATATCATTTCCTTGACTGTCTGCTAGTTAAAAAAAGACATCTGCTTCTTTTGAAAGGCCTCAAAAGATTAGTGGTGGTTCTCTTCTAGACATATGGCCCTCCCCAGCATTCAATGTTCCTGATTACTATCGTCTTTAATTTCCAACATCTTGCAGAAAAACAGAGAAGGCTTGAGTCTTTTTTAGCAGAGTTTCTTCGTTAAGTGATGTGGCATGTCTTCAACTGAAGTCTTCTAACTTATTAAATATAATGGGTAGCATATTTTTAATACATCAAATGCTTTCTACTGCAAAGAGACCACAAAGAAAATTTCTTTTAAGAGGAGTCCAGTAAGCAGAGTTTGGCACTCTTGGAGTGGGGAGGATAGGATGGCTGCTCTCTGAGGGGGTTGAGTATTGCTTTCAATGTTTGGTTTCTTTCCAGGAAAATCACACCCCAGAGTATCTTTTATGAGCTCCCCTATTCTGATGCATTTGTTATGCATCTTGTCTCCATTTAAGGTTACTAAGCTTATTTGAAGCCAAATTTTCCTTTGCCTCCTGGCCATATAGCTATATGCCTGATTTGGCATGAGATGATGCTTTTGTCTTTAGTTTTGAATGGCCAGAATGACTTGGGGGCCAATGTCTTCCCTAATGTTCCTCCTTTCTATGGCATGCACACTTGTGCTTTCCTACACCTCTAAGAAGGTAGTTCCCTCCTATGATTTGTTCCACTTATATTCCACCTTTTGTAATCTTCTTAATCCTTTGATTTTTTTCAATAAGTAAATGTCAGCTTATTTTTTCACAACAGCGGATCCTTACCAAACTAGAAGAAACAAGAGAACCTAGAAACACTCACACCCATAATCCCAGCACTAGATCATGAATTAATCACAAATTCTAGAAGTCTGCCCCATGACTGCAAGAGACTTTGGGGGGACAACTAGACACAAACCATAAGACCTGGCATAGAAGTACATATTAAAAAAAAATAGAAAGTCTTAATCTTTTGAGCAGTGAGACATTTTTGATCTTGTAAAAGCACCATGCTCCATCTTTCTTGGACTATTTTAGACACCCTTGGCTGAAATTTAAGCAGTTTCTCTGAGCCAATAGCATAGCCAGAAGTTTAGATCTTTCTCCTTTTTAATTTCCCAACCTATCACCAAAAGCCCTCATTTATCCAGGAAGGAAAAGCAACAAGCATTCTAGAGCTTAGTTGTGAACAATCTGACCAACTGGATGCCTTGTTGTGTTGCATACTTTTACAGACAGTACACTGTGCGCTACCGAGAGAAAGGGGAATCGGCCAGGTGGGATTACAAGCAGATTGGTAACAGACGCGTGATGATCGAGAACCTGATGCCAGATACTGTGTATGAATTTGCAGTCCGCATTTCACAAGGTGAAAGGGATGGCAAGTGGAGTACGTCAGTCTTCCAAAGAACCCCAGAGTCTGGTCTGTATTTGAAATTTGAAATGGCTTTTGTATTTGAAATGGCTTTTGTATTTTCTATTTGTGAGTTGCTTCTAAAATCATAGGTAAAGACAATTTAGGGAGCCTGTGGTGACAAAGGCCAGCTTGGGCATTTGAGAAATTCACATTAAACCTAAAATTAGCTAATGCTTCTATGTGCAATATAAAGCAATTTGGAGTAGAGTTCGGTTAAAGAAAAAGTTAATAAAGAAGAGAAATAAATGCAGGAAGTTAGGCGCTGTTTTATTGTCTCCACATTTGGTCCTCTGCTGGCCTTTTCCCTTAGCAGATTGCTCTGACTTGTGCAGCATGCATGAGCCGCTGTTGCACACATTGATGGCCCTGGGTGATGCATGGCTCTTGCTGTAGGTCACCTTCTTCTCTCCTGCGGTGGAGGTTGTGCTGAGTCTGGAGGAGAATTTTACAGTACAGCCAATTTTTCTTCTTTAAAATATGCTGTTAATAATTATAATTTGTAAAAGTTGCAACTGGATTTTAATCTTATTTGTATATTTCAATATGTAGCTTCAAAAGAAATTCTGAATTCCTAACAGAATTTCCCTAGGTAGGTTGAATTTTACTGCATGAGTTGGTAAAAATGATCTAAATCGCTATACTCCACAAAGAGCAACTTTTGTCTCATGAACATGAACATAGTAGGTCTTCAATAACCAGTGTATACTGAGCAGCTATCTGCCCTTTACTTTTAGCATGTCCATTAGGGCACTGAAAAATGTCTGATTATTTGTTGTCTTATAGCTCCTACCACAGCTCCTGAAAACTTGAATGTCTGGCCAGTCAACGGCAAACCGAATGTTGTCACTGTATCTTGGGATCCATTGCCAGAGACCGAGGGGAAAGTGAAAGGTAAGGGTGGCATCCCTTAGACTCTAAGCTGATTGACTGATAGATACTGCACCTGTGTGCAGTGTTGGTGACTGAAGATGAACTAGGGAAGCAACATATGTAGAAGAGGTGCTAACCCTGGGGCAGGGGTGGTTGCACACATTTTTATTCTCTAAGACTCAGGTAGTCAAAAAGGTGATTATTGTTTTCATCTTCCCATAGGGGAGGTCTTTGGTGTTGCAACCAGTGGGGATATTTTCAGTTGCATGGGTGTGATACCACAACCTTTGGTATCCTGGTTTCCTTGCTAGGAGCTTTTCATTGTGCCAATCAGACTGAGAAAGTAAGGGTTATCCAGAACCCCATAGAAGCATAAGAGACTTCAATGAGACCATAGATACTTCTGATGAGTTTGAAAAACATGAGTAATGATTTTTAGAAAATGGATTTATTCCTTACTTATCAGCCTTTAATTTAGGTCAAAGAATGTATAACTTTAAGGCAGAAAAAAATACTGAGGCTTTCAAATAAAAGCAGATAAAATATTCATAACTAGTTAAGTTAAAAAATAACATGTTGCAAATACTAAATAACACATGAGTCTTTTTATTTCAATGCAAAAACAAGAAAGTTTCAGAAGTCTGGAGATATGTTAATGAGTCATATTTTTTTCCTGGCAATTACTTATGGATATGTGCCCCGAGAGCAGAAAAGATGGAATGTTTATTCTAGAAAACAGTATTTTTATTGTTATTAGATTTTAGGGAACATATTTGTCTAGCATAGCTAAAAATCATGCAATAAGCTTAAGGAAATCCAGAACATCATTAGTAATCAGTCTCCTTTGAGATTTTCTCAATTGAAGATGTTCTTTTTGCATTTAATCTTAAGTTTTCTTTGCTGACAAGTAAGATATATTTTCATAGAATAGTGGAAGTTAAGAAAGGTAGGTATGGGAAATATCTATGAGGTGATTTTATATTATATAATGAATCTTTTAATTATGTATTTGGTACAGGGTCTCACTATGCAGCTCAGACTCATAGAGGTCTGACTGTTTTCAGCCTCCCCAACTCTGGAATTACAGGTGTGCACCACCATGCCTGGTCTCTATCTAATGAATCTTTAAATTTTAAAAATGTATTATAGTGAAAGACACATGGTCATTAATCCCCATTAAAATACTTGTCACTTCAAACACACTTGTCCCACATTCTTGTTACTTTCTGGAGCAGCTCTGGAAATCCTCTTCTAGGTCTTTATAAGCTATGATAAAAAATATAGTCTATCTCACTGCCCAGTGCTATCTAGCAGAGAGGCGGACGTAGAAAGGCACTGTGGTGCATTCTCATCTGCCTTGTTCACCAGTTCTGGCACCATATGACTGCTGGCTCTTCCCCAAAATTAAAGCGGCCATGACAGGTGAAGGCTTTGAACTGATTCAGGACCTTGAGGCAGCTATGATTGTGCGAGAAAAGGCACTTAAAATCATGTGTTGAACTGCTTCAGAAAGTGACAAAATAGTGGGATAAGTGTCTCCAGGTGTGAGAGAGTATTCTTTGGGAGATTTAATGGCAATATGTCTTTTACTGTAATTAAAAAATTATGTAACATTCCCCTAAGTACGTAATGCTTTCTTATTTCCCAGTCTTTAAAGAATAGATTAGGGTATTCTTCTTGGTTGTCCCTCCCAGTGGAATAAATCAGAAAGAAATGAAGAAAATAAATATTTAAATTGGCTCCTATGAATAATTGCTTTTATTACAATTTAAACTTTGGCTCTCTCCGTATTAAGTCCTCAGCTTAAAAAGGTCTCTTAAAATGAAATTAAGACTTTTTTTGGCTGACTACTATTTTAGTTTTCAAAAGGCAATTATTGGTTCTCTGGTGAATTTATTATCATCCTACTTATCTGTTCTTTCCCTCTCCTACATCCTAGTTTATATTTATAACTCTTTGGTGAGAAAAGCTGCTAGTCATCAATCAAGCGTTGCCAGAATAATAGCTACTGAATATTTGCATGAGAAAGAGTTATCTGTCTCAATCGTGCCCAGTTTTCATAAGGGTGTAGTGGAGGCATGAATGCGGGGTGGCATTGGGAGCTTTCCAGGGCATAGAAGTACATGGCATAATAGGAGGCTCTGTACTTGGACAGGGTTAAATTTTCTTCAAATCCATCGAATCCATTAAAAATATGAGTCACAAAATTTTATAGACAGTGACTTCTCTAATGTCCTACCTTTGACCACCACAAATGACTAGTTTGCTGGTTAGTAATGGGAAAAGAATGCTTTGTTTTTCCAGAGAAATGCTACAGAAGCATTTTTGGTTGAAAAATTTTAAATTAATGTACATTTTAAAGATTAGAGACTGGGATAAAAATACTTCCCAGGCTCCTACTAATTGCACACATTTTTATGATTCCAATTGTTTTCTTAGATCACTTATTCATATTATTTGATGTTTTGCAAATCTTAAATTTACTGAGAGGAAAATAGGCACTGCCATTTTTAATGAGATGGTAAAATTATGCTTTAAAATATGACTTCATATGTTATAATTTTCCATGTGATCAAATAGATGCTTTAGTTTCTTGGATGAATTTTCTATGATTTTAAAAGTTCAGCGCCAAACAGAGTGGTAATTCTGTAACCTTGCATTCTGGCAGGCTGAGGCAGAAGGATCTTTCTTGAGTTCAGTCTGAGCAACTTAGTGAGATGCTGTCTTCAAATTAAAAAAAAAAAATAACAAGGACGAGGGATGTAGCTCATTGTGAAGGCCCTGGGTTTAACCCTCAAGGCTACCAAAGGAAAAAGGTAAAACAAGAAGTTTAAGGACATTATGTGTTTACACATACAGTCAGTCAAAGATGGAAACATTAGACATCCACAACCGGTTATTTAGCAACTAGTTTTCACAGTTTTAAATGCTGTGAAGTATCAGTATATGTTGAGTAAAGACATTTTTTAATTCTACAAAATTGGCATCTTATGCCAAATATGGAATTTTTCTGACTTGATATATGAATACAAGCAAGCAGCTTGATAAACCAAAACTTTTGAGGATGGTAGCGGATAATCAGAATCAATTCCTAGTGGTCACCACTTTTTTCCTTGGTTTCTTTTAGTTTGGATATATCATCCCACCAAGTTAGTAGATAGCACAAAGGAAAAAAAAAAAAAAAAAAAGATCAGCGTGAACATTTTTGGTGAGTTGTGTGAAGGCTAGCCTTCTAGGTTCTGTGTTTAAGCAAATCACCAGCACCGGAACCAGCCCCGTCTGGCGGCCAGGACGAGCATGTGTTCACCTTCCGCCACGCCCTGCTGCTCAGCTGTCCCCTGATGTGCGCTGCCGGCGTGTTAGTCTTAGGAGTGAGCTTTCTAATTCATCCTGCCAGGACAGTCTGTCCGCTGGACGCAGGACTGTTTCAGTTTCCACCTTCCAACCATCTGTCAAATCATTTCAGAATACATTCTTTCATATGCCCCGGCTCTCAAACCCTTCGGAGCAAAGTCCCTCACTTATTCTGGACACACTACTTCTGCGCTGGTGGATGGCCTGCAGCCTGGGGAACGCTATCTGTTCAAAATACGGGCCGCCAACAGGAGAGGCCCGGGGCCACACTCCAAAGCCTTCGTGATTGCTATGCCAACAGGTGAGTGCCTCGTCGTTGCACCTCCCTCTTCTACCTCTTCATTCCTGCTGTTTGTTTTATGTTACTTTGAATCATACTTTGGGTTGAGAGCTTTGGGGTGACAAGCTTATTCTTAAATAGTTTTGTAGCACCTTTAGAAATTAGTCTTCCCAAAGACTAAAACATTGATTGCTGATAACACCAACAATTACGACCTTATTCTTATTGTATTAAGTACATGAGTCAGCTTATATCATTATATAATAGAGGGCTTATGCAGCCAGGAAAAGAATATTTTTGCAGGCGTAATGTGACATTTTAAATTGCTAAAATGTCTCTTTTACTCACCATTAACAGTTTCAGTTTGTACTCAATTATGTCCAAGTGCAGCTTCTCTCAGAAGAAATTGAATTGTCTGGTGTATCTGATTAGTGTCAAAACCAGCAAGTTCATAAAGATCCAATATTGGAGAGGACTGTGTTTGTACCATGTTTTTTTTTCCTGCTAATCCATGTTTATGCCATGTAGAAGCAGCTCTATACTTCCTCATGTGCCACAAGGACCCATAGGAAATACACAGCTTTCACCCAGTAACAAACTGTGTAACAGATAAAGTTTGCTCCCCGTTGCTGTAGAAATCTCTCTTTCCAGTGTCCTTTCTCTCAGTCAGTCCTGTTCTTAAGATGGAGTGAGGTACATTTAATTTCATATTTTGCCTAGGGCAAGAGTCTTTTTAAGTTTTTCTTGGGAATTGCAAGTGCATCCACTATGAAAGGAATTTTAAACAAGAAGGAGGAAGCAAGCAAAAGGGGAATAGAACACTCTGAGTGTCTCAAAAATTACATATTTGTTGCTCTCACCAATCACATGCAAGTCATTCTGGAGCAAGGATCACAATAGTTTGTATCTGGTTTACTCACAGCTTTTGCCTATTAAAAACAGCTATGATATGTTTGCAACACACTATTTATTCTTTTAAAGGGAAATCTATGTAGGATTTTGTATTTAAAAAATCAGTGAATTGCAGGTGTTCCTCAGTATCCTCAGTGGATTGGTTTTAGGACCTTCGAGGATACCAAAATCTGAACACTAAATGCCTTATATAAAACAATATAATATTTGCATATCCTATCCCATAAATAATCTCTAATTTATTATATCATATAAATTATCATTATTTTACCTACAGTAGAGTAGAAATGTGTGTACATAGCTGTTACACAGTGTTATTTAAGGGAAAACGACAAGGAAAAGAGTCTATATATTTTCAGTACAAATATAATTTTTTTTCAAACATTTTTTCATGGGAGGTTGGTTGAATCTGGGGATGCAAAACTTATGGATATGGAAAGTGACTATATTTTAAAGGAGTCATTTCAAAATCCTTTTCAAATAATGGGTTTTGGCATTCCATGTAGTCGATTCACACACACACACACACACACACACATTTGTATTTGTTATTTAATGTAAAATATAATTTCTTAAAAAAGAATGCCATAATTTGGAAAGTAAACCTCCAGTGCTCTCAGGAGGTAGAAGTGATCATCACTCAGAACACCTCTGTACTACTGTCGTTACTTTGTATTGCACAGCTTTTGGAAATTTTTTTGATGCTAACTTTTTAACATTTTTTATAGCCAGTACCAGCGAGCCTACAGTTCAGCAGAACACAGACAACCATTGGAAATCTGAGAAGCCAGAGCCTTCCTCCCCTTCACCCAAAACTCCAGCTTTCTCAGAACATACTCAGTTGCCTGGATCTCTCCCTGCCAGAAAAGTCAAGGACCCTCTGCTTGACTTGAAGAACAAAATACTGGCCAATGGTGGGATGCCCAGGAAACCCCTGCTTCGTCCCAAGAAGGCCGAAGAGTTGGATGCTCGGTCCACAGAAGTCACTGATGAGGAGGCACAGGATTCTTTGGAGCATCCTCACACATCAATCTCTGACATTCAAGACGAGAGACGAACCTTGAGGCAACCAAGCAGAACTGGCCACAGGGTACCAGTCCCTGGCAGGACTCCATTGAGGTCCCGAATGCCAGTTTCACCCCCAAAAGAAGGCATGGATAGGCGTGTGCCCCCACCTGTTGCCCACCCTAGTCCAGGGGCAGCCTCCTCTGAGGAGGCCTCCCGGGACCTCTCTCCCCACCGTAATGGGGGGCCCTCTGCCAGCTCCATTGACAATGATTCTGTGGACAGAGATGAGGAAGAGCGAGCTGCAGGATTCTCCCACTCCAAGGCTGCTGCTTTCCAGCAGCTGTCTCCTAAGACCTCAGCCCAGTTCCAGCCGTCCCTGTCCCATAGCAATGAGGCAGCTTCCAGTGACACAAGGCCCATGCACCATGGCACAAAGCCAGCCTTGCCTGCAGGCAGGACACCCCATTCTGGAGTTATGGAGGAAGATTCCAGTGTTCCTGCTCCACCCTCGAGACTTTCTCCATCCCTGAGGGGGTCCTCTCGGCTGCTGCCCATTCAGCCACACCCTGGCCCTCCTCTCTCCAGGGGCTGGAAGGATGGTCGCTCCCCAGCTGTAAACTCACATACGCCTTCACGGTCTACCCTCTCTGCCCCAGTCTCTTCCCATCTCTCTTCCAGGACAGAGGTCTCTGAGGGAGGAGATACTGCTGATGGTGGAGGCCACAGTGATAGGAATGCAGGAGACACTGGGTGGAAGGCTGAGGCCACTGTCCCCTCCCCAAGGGCTCGACCTGCCTCTGGACACTTCAGTTTGCTCAGAAACAGGCCCTTTGCTGCCAATGGCAGGTTTCCAAACAGGTTCTTCAATGGCCAGAGATCACGGGTGCAGCCGTCCAGCTCCCCCCAGTCCACTTTGCCCTCCCGAGTCCTCTCTCAGGGCATTTCTCAATCCACTTCCCATCCTAGGCTTGGCTCAGATATCCATGGACATGTGGAGGCTGAGAAGCCTCTACCTGCTACTGTGGTCAATGACCACAGGACTGCCTCACCCAGACAGCACCCCTCTGGAGGCTGGGACTCCTCAAGGAGAGGCTCCCAAAGAGGGGCCAGCCTGTACAGGAAAGAGCCTGTCCCAGAGAACCCCAAATCTGCCGGAACAGATGTACATCCTTTGGACAAATCCCCCTCTCTGACCTCCAGGACACAAGATGTTCAACAGAACACAGACTTGGAGGTGGAGGAGTATTTTCCCAAAACTCAGCTCGTGTCTGCAGGACGCCAACTGTCCCCTGCCCGTCCTTCAGCAGCAAAGACTCAGCCCTATCCCGGAGCCAGCATGCCTAGAAGGATGACCCCTGGCCGGGTCCCTCACAATCAACCCTCTGTCTCCTCGTCCCAACACCGGCATCCCGGCAGCTCACAGAGCAAGGACCCTGATCGGTCCCTTTCCCAGCCTAAACTTGCGCTGGCTCCAGCAGGGCGTCCTCGCCCCACCACGCAGGACAGCGCCCACTCCTCAGACTCGTTGGCTGGGCGCTCTGGAGCAGGGCTCCGCCCAGCTCCCCGGGGCCAGGACAAGGATTCCCAGAGCAGTTATGAGGACAACAGCACAGAAGTCGAGGCCCTCGATGTCCGCGACCCCACACACACTGCCAGCTCTAAGGATGCCGCCCCATCCCTAACTAAATACCATCAAGTGGCTTCTTCGGCAGGCACTGGCGAGGAGAGACCCCAGCGTGGCCATGCAGGGACATCCTCGAGGCCCAACAGGCCCGGGACCCCCGATCTTCGCCCCAGGGTCCCAGGCAGGACTGAGGCTCAAGTCACACCCAGAAAGAAATCTCCTTCCAAGTGGCCGCTGCCCTCCAAATCCCTACAGTCAGTTTCCACGGAGGAGGCGGAGGAGGAAGAGGAGAATGAAGAGGAGCAGGAAGACATAGGATTTTTAAAAGGAGGACAGGAGGACCCTCTGTCTTCCTCTGTTCCGAAGCGGCCTTCTTCCTCCATCCCCAGGGGCAGCAAATACTCAGATGGGCAGCTCACCAAGGACAGGCCAGCCATTGTCCTGGCTCCCAGAGGAGAGAGCTCCGCGCAGGAAGAGCGCGCCACCCCGGGGAAGCGACCTCCCCATGCACAGCCAGGCAGCTCCCCAAGAGCCTCCCAGCTTCCCACCCGACACCCTTCTCGCAGCCCTGCCACTCAAAGTCCCATCGTGAGCACCTCCTCCTGGCCGCAGTATACCACCCGCGCCCCTCCAAGTTACTACTCCACCACCCCGATGCTGTCCTTGCGACAGCGGATGCAGCGCAGGTTTCGCATCCCTGGCTCACGCCAACCTGCAAGGCCCTCCTATGCCCAAGGTAACTGATTTTCAAAAACAGCAGCAGTTGTTGACTTGAGCCTTTTACAGCTCAGCATATTAATATGGTTTTACTTTTTATACTTCGTGGTTGTGCTTTTCTGTTGGATGGTTAAGACCAAGTTAAAGCAAGTCCTATATAACTCAAGACCTAACCTTTGCATCCGACAACATCAGCCAAATCCCCTCAGGGTTTACCATGTACAGCAGTTTGTAGGTCTTTTGACAGTTAAAAATGCTCTAGAACTGCGACAAATTACTAAAGCCACAAGATTACCTTGACCTTGATTGCTTTACATGCAAACATCTAAATTCTGTGGCCAAGACTGTTCTGTCAAGTCCCATAAGATTTAAGTTCTTCCTCTCTCAGAGCTTCTCAGACTACCCTCAACCCCTGCAATCTTATCTGCAGACCAGAATGTGGTTTTTTGCTTTAAAGACCAGCCAAACCTTGCTTCACTGCTGGGTAGCACCTCCCTGCATGGAGTGCCTCTATCAATCACTGGCCCGGCTAATAAGCCACTCTCTAAAAGACCCCAACAAACAAACAACACACACACACACACACACACACACACAACACACACACACACACACACACACACACACACAC